>PVIY010037222.1:0-24846 GCA_004026745.1 Myrmecophaga tridactyla
GAACACCGATTTCCAAAGCCACCAAAGAAAAGATTGACAAGTTTAATTACAGATATATTAAAGCATCTATATGCCGCAAATACCACGCACAAAATCAAAAGAAGAAATGATGATGTGGGAGAAAGATGTTCGATGGGAAGTCTCTGAAAGAGCTCTGAGCCAGGGACTGTGGGTTAGGAGTTGGAAGAGGGGATGGATTGGCATATTTAGGTTTGTATTTTGAAAAAAGTCTCTCTGGCTGTCGGCAGATCACAGAACTTAGGGGGGTTTACTGGGTGTGGGGAGGAAGACGGTATGGAAACAACAGAAAGCCATTGCAATAGTCCATATAAGATATGATGGTGGCTTGGGGTAGGTTGGAGATGGCAAAATAGCAGCGGGTGGAATTGAAAGATATTTGGGAGCTGAAATCTACATGGGAGATTAGCAGTGCACTGGATAAAGGGACCTGTGAGGGACATGGGGATGTCCAAAATGACTCCCAGGTTTCAAATTTGTACAACTGGATGGTGCTTCATCATCCACTGCTACAAGAAAGAAGAGATTGGGTGGGCAAGATATTCTGTTTTTGGCTTCTTGAGTTTGAGATGCCTTCAACCCTGCCTGGCTTCATGGGTGTGCCAGCATATGCAGTCGTGCAGGGCCCTTCTCTCTGTTTAGTTCTCTGCTGTTGCAGTCTTGAAATCCCTAATAATTTTTTTTTTGTATGCCGTATGGCGGGGGCCATATTTCATTCTTTTTCCATGCAAGTATCCCCTTATTGCAGCACTATTTGTTAATTGTTTGGTTGGTTGTTTTTGTTTGTTTGTTTGCTTGCTTGTTTATTTAGGAAGTGCATGGAATCGAACCAGGTCTCTCACACGGCAGGCGAGAATTCTACCACTGAACTACCCTTGCACCCCCTGAAATCCTTAAATTTTTAAACAAGGGGCCCGGCACTTTCCTTTTGCACCAAGCTCAACAAACTATGTAATGGGTCCTTCCTTTGAGCCACCGAGGAGTAGATGCTACTTAAGCTGTTTTGCAGACTTACTGAAGTTTCAGGGCTGGAGGTATAAAAGTATGTGGGACATCTGCATATAGGTGGTAATTGAAGCCCCAGGCCTGGATGCAATCGCTTCAAGCAAAGGTTTAGGATGACCAGAGGACAGCTGAGCCCGGAGTTTTGAGATGCTGATCTATTTAAGGTCTGGGTAGAAAAGCATATGAGAGTTAGATGAGACTGATGGAGCCACAAGAGGAGGCAAAGAGAATGTGGGAAGCCGAGGGAAGGGAGGGTACCAAGAAAAGGAGAGCAGAGTCAAAAGCCTGAGATCAAGAGAAATGGGAACTGAAAACTCTCTAGTGGATCTGGTAGCATGGAGGTCACCAGTGGCCTTGTTAAATGCCCTTTTTGTGCAGAGAGAGGGTTTGCAGAGTGAGCATGAACAGAGTGGAGATAATGAGAGCAGCAGCTCTCCAGAGAAGTTTGGGCATGACCTGGAGGAAAGGGATAAGAACAGAGCTGATTGGGAAGGAAGGGTAGAGGGAAGCAGTTTTGTTTTTATTTTTATGAGATATGAGCATATTTCTAAGATATACTGTTAAGTGGATATCAGATAATAAATGTGGTAGTGTAAAAAATGGGAGGGTTTATGCGTTATGCAAAGAAATTTTCTAGGAGAACACACAAAACTCTATTATCAGATGGCTAACTGGGGAATGAGCTTAGGAGGTACAACTTTTTCCTTCTGTACTAGTTGAATTTTCTTTATTATGAACATGTGTATATTTTAAATAATAAAACTATTAATTTGATGATCTCCAGGACACCCAAAAGACTTCTCAAAGGTTTCCTTGGTGTTCAAAATTAATACTCAAGTTATTAAAGTTGCAGATTCATGCAGTCCCACATTCTTCCATAAGTGTTTAAGTTTGGTTTACAAATCTTATTATTTATTTACAAGTCTAGCAAATTTTAAAAATCACTCTTAAGGGGAACTTGAGAAATTTTCGTCTCATTTACAAATGTGTTTAATTAAATTGCTTTAAAGTAAACTGCATTTATAGGTTTAATATATCTGCGCTCTTTTTTAAGTACTTCAATTGTCTGACAAACCTCTAGTTCCTAAGCAACGCCTATAAATCTAATGCATTAAACTGATAAATATGGCAAAACTTAAATGCATTTATAGATTCCAATATTTATTTAAAGTCAGTAAGATTTCAACTTAAAATCTGAAGTCTAAATCAATTGCTTAATTACACGTTTTACATTAGAATGCAAATGTAGAAGTTCATCTGTGGCTCTAAATGTCCTCATTTTCTTAAACACTACAAGGGCATAAACACAGCTCCTTTCAAAGCACAGATATCTTAATGCAAAGGCTGTGATTCTCTTCTACATTAACTTAATTCTAAGTAAATTTAGATTTAGATTTGCTTAATTCTAAATCTTCCCAGGACTAAAAGATGCCCACCTACTGTGTGCTGGGCCTCCTAGCTGTTGACAGTCTTCTAGTGCACCCAGCTAGACTACATTTTCCACCTCCCTTGCGGTTAGGTTATGCCCGTGTGACTGAGCTCTAACCAATAGGACTAAGAGGAAGTGAGGTAAGCTCCTTCAGAGTCTGGCCCATAAAACCTCCCATATGCTTTCCTGCCTATCTAGATGCATTCCTCAAAGCAGCTCACAACAGCTCATTCCTTCCGTCTTCTGCTGGTTCCCTTGTTAACAACACTAACACAACTTAGACTTAATACTCAGGATCAATTCATCTGAGAACCTGACAACCATTTTAAATTTAAAAAGGCAAGCTGAGAACAGCCCATGCTAACCTGTGCAGGATTAATTTTCCTCGGAAATGGCGGTGACTTTTGTTTTTGACTTTATACCCTTTTGAACAATTTTTATACCTTTTCAATATGAGCTTGAATTATTCTTACATAAGGAAAACTAACTTCAGAATTACAATTTGGGCTCTGAAAGAGTAGCGCTCACCAATTTCTGTTCACAGGTCAAACTCCTGACTTTGATCAGAGGTACTTCATGAAGCCTGTCATTGCATTTGCACCTGGAAAGCCCCACACTTCCCTGTCTTCCAAGCCCCTCCTCTCCTTCTTCTGCAGTAGCTGCTCTCCCATCCCAATTTCCCCTCTATACTCAGCATTTTCTCAGGTACGTACTCTCCATATCCAGGCCTTAACTTAATCTGAGCTATCCCCTCAGGCACCACTGCAACCTTGGCTCTCACCTAAGATCTTGCCACTGTCATCTCACTCTTAGAAGCCCTCACAGCCTGGGCCGTGGCTGGAATTTCAGTCTGCCCCTGTCACCACATCTGCCCACCTCCCCACATCTGCACCTGCCTCTCTGTTTATAGTCCCTCTTCCCAGCTAAGGCAGAACCTCTGCCTTTGTTTTGTTATGATTCTCCCACTTTCTTAAATGCCTAGTATTCATCATTCATCTTTTTCCTGTAGATTTGATAGTCTCCTCTCAACATGGATACTTCCCATTAGCATTTAAAACATGCTCCAGGCTGTGTCTTTCAAAACACAAAACCCTTTTACTCCCCTGACCTATTAGCTACCTTCCTTTGACTCCCCTTTAGTTCATAGCCAACTGCTTTAAGGAGTCATCTGCATTGGCTGTCTTCATTTCCTTACCTTTGCACATCTCTTGGCACATTCTCCCTTGAAAATTGCATATATTCTTTTGATTTCAATCATCGTCTCTTTGCAGATGTCTCCCAGGTTTATAGCTTCCACTCCAA
Organism: Myrmecophaga tridactyla; assembly: GCA_004026745.1. NCBI lineage: Eukaryota > Metazoa > Chordata > Mammalia > Pilosa > Myrmecophagidae > Myrmecophaga > Myrmecophaga tridactyla. The sequence goes on from PVIY010037222.1 coordinate 3,755, forward strand.
CTACTCCTCTAACCTCCAGACCCACACATTCGCCCATCGACTGGATATATCTACGTGGGTATATATCTGCCAGTCTCATCTGCATCCTCATCTTGCGCGTCCTCTCTTGATGAGTGGCGCCACTGTTCATCTCAATGTGCATGCCAGATCTGGGTCCCATTCTTGACACTGCCTTCTCTCCTCACTCCAGGCCGCATCCATCACCATGCCCTGCTTATTTCAAATCGTAACTCTCTCTTAAACCTTACCACTTGTCTTCCTCTCAATTGCAGCCACCCGAGTCCCAGCTACTGTCACTTATTTCCTGGACCACAGTAACAACCTATTCACTGGTCTCCCTGCATCGTCTTGCATAACCTTCCCACTTTTCTTCCACATAAGTTCAAGGCTTCTCACTCTACCTATCCTAGCCAAACCCCTCAATTGTTGTTGTGCCTTTTAGGATAAAATCTAAATTACAATGTAGCCTTCCTGACCTGCCCCTTGCTTGAATCTTCAGCTACTTCTTCTTGCTCTCTATTTGCCAGAAACAACGGTCTTCTTTCACCTGCAGGAATGGACCATCTCTCTCCTTTTTGGAGCCTTGAACACTTGCCTGACTAACAAATTCCTACTCATCCTGCAGATCCCAGTTGAAAAAGCCTTCTCTTTCCTCCCTGTCCACCTGAGATTAAGGACTGTATCTACATTTCTAACTATGCATTTATTAGCCTGGTAATTTGATCAAAGTCTGTCTCCCCCAGTGAACTGTAATACCCATGAGGTCAGAAACCGTATATGTTTTGTTTACCTCAGTATCTCTAGAACTTAGCCTACTGGAACGCACATAGCAGATGCTCAATAAATAGTGGTTTATTGAAAAGTATCTGCTGGGAAGGCCATTATCCCTCCTATCCTGGTGCCCTTGGATAAAGAAATTTCTTTAGGAAATAAGGCCTTGCCAATTCTGCAAGTGAAATCATTGCCCTCCCTCCTATATGGAACATGACTTCCAGGGGTGAAAGTCTCCCTGGTGACGTGGGAGATGACTCCCAGGGATGAATCTGGCCCTGGCACTGTGGGATCAACAATTCAATCCTGACCAAAAGGGGGAAAAGAAGTGTAACTAATAAAATATTAGTGGCAGAGAGAGTTCAAATAGAGTTGAGAGGCTACTTTGGAGGTTGCTCTTATGCAAACTTCAGGTAGACCTTGCTACCTGTCATAACCTGCCAATCCCCAACCAGGACCATTCCAGCCAATCCTAAAGAACACCTAGGGCAATATATAAGAGCCCACAAGGGTTCCATGCACGAGTGTAACTTTCCAGAAACCTGCAACCTCCAAATGGGTCCCTGGACCAGATAAGCCCTGAAACTGAGAGAGCCCAGCCTCTCCAAAACATCAGCTAGTTCCATCTCCCTACCCCAGACCCTTCCAGCATGAAAAATTTAGAATGGCCATAGCCCAAATACCCCTAAAGAGAAGGATAGAGAGCTCAGAGGTGATGGTGGAGTTATACAGAGAAGATAGGATTTAGCAAATGACTATGATTGCTGAATCATTAAATTGATATCTCTTTTAGTCCCCATTATCGAACTAGAAGTAAAAACCTAAAATTGTGGAGTTGTAACCCGTGTCAAGCTCTGAAATAGGCTCTACAACTAATTGTGGTGCTGTGCTTTGAAATTTATTGCTTTTTTGTATATATGCTATTTTTTCACAAAAAAAGAAAAAAAAGTTGATTGTGATAATAAAAAAAATATTATGCCTTCTAGCCCCCTATATTCTGGAGCAGCTAGAAGGAAAAATCTGAGATGATGGTATGGTAGCCCATGACAAACTCTGGGATCTGTCCTGTAACTACTTGTTGAAGAGTGCTTTGAAAACTATTGCTTTTTTATTTCTTTACTTTGCATACATGATATGTTATACAATAAAAAAGTTTTTAAAAAAAGAAATAAAGGCTTGGAAAAACTGTTTCCTCTGAAGAATTGAAGTGTGAGAAGAAATGAAGAATAAGAAAAGGAAAAGAGGGCAGGCCACGGTGGCTCAGCAGGCAGAGTTCTTGCCTGCCATGCTGGAGACCTGGGTTTGATTCCTGGAGCCTGCCCATACAAAGGGAAAAAAAAGGAGAAGAATGGCTGAAGGTGGTTTACAGACTCAAATCAGAGGCAGCCTGATTTTTTCCAGGAATTTGCAGCATCATGTCCAGATCCTATTGAGAACTAATGAGTCTGCCGCTGGAGCTATAGTGGGGGGTTGCTGCACAGAAAACATTCGTTCTTTGTTTTCCTCGCCACAAGCTCTAACACATTAACTCAGCAAGCTCTGGTTCTTTCCAGTGCCCAGAACATGCCAATGCTTATGCTTGCAGGACAGACCAGCAGAGGGGGCGGAGTCTGTGGACACAGCACATAAGTGGCAGCAGGGGTGACTCAAAGATGGGAGCCTGGGGGGTTGGCTTCTGACCACCTGGGCACACTCATCCTAGGCACTGGGACAGAGACCAGAAAGGATGTCGACTGAGTGGACACCACCAGAAATGGGGACAAGGGGGTGACGCCTCCTTCCAGGTGACCAAATGAGGTCCCTGAAGAGAGGCAGGCATGGGGTGTTGACTCTTCCATGGACCCTTTGGGGGTTAGGGTTCCATGACTCCCCAGCTCTGCAGAATGCCTGTCCACAGGTCCAATTTCTCCAGTTGGAGAAATTCAGGCAGGGCCAGGTTGTGGCTAAGAGCTTACGAAGGCTCTCCACTCGGGGCAGACCTGAATGTGCACCTCATTTGTGGCTTCCTGGTCCTCTAACCTTGGAAAACTACCTGTATTTCTCTGAGCTTGGGTTGTATGTCTGAGGTGTCAAGGACAGTGATTCCAGCTGCCTGCACTGTGGTAGGTTTTGAGATGACAAATACAACATGCTCAGCCCCACACCTATCCCTTCCTGAGACGGCACCCCTCATTCCCTGCGTATCGTGCAGGCCGCATCTCCTTGGCCTCAGCCAAGGGTTTGCAGCGCTCCTTTCTACACTATTCCTTTTCTTCAGGATTTCTAGGCTGACCTCCTTGTTTCTGACTCTGAACACCTCCAGATTAAAGCTGACAAATGCATATCACAAGTTCAGAGCATATATTAGGAAGAGTACAGATCTGGAGTCAGACAGATTTGCACGTGAATTCTGTACCATCTGCTGCCTCTCTTGGAGACCGCAGGCATGTGGCTTAGCTTTCTGCATCCTCACCTGTGCGATGGGGACAATAGTACATGCCGGGAGAGGGAGTTCCAGGCAGAGAGAGAAGCATGCATTGAGAAACCCAAATTTGAATGATGGGAAATAGTAGGAAGGCTGTCGTAGTTGAGTATAGCTGGAGTGGAAGGTATGTGTGGCAGGGGATGGTCCAGGCGCTGTGCCCAGGCCTGGCCTAGCCTGGTTCCTAGGGTAGACGATGGATGTGGGTTGACTCCCTTCTCAGCAGCACCTAAAGAGCAAACAGCCCCAAGCTCATTCCTTCCCCTAAGGTCCTGAGCATATATAACCCCCCATTAGGGACACTTCCCTAAAACCTGCCTGTTTTATGGCCTCCTGCTCACCACATGGTGGTTTGCCTGTTTCCTGCAGGGAGGGAGCAGCGCCTTCCAGCGTGGCACCAGTGGAGTGTGCACAGATCAGAACCGCGGCCTGAGGCGGGCAGCAGATGGGAGCCCGGCTCTGTCTCTGCTCTGTGTAAGTCTGTGTGGGTTGTGGTTTGCTGGCGTGGGTGGGCCTCTTAACGGTGTCTCTCTTTCTGACAGTTTGGCACAGAAAGCTGGGTGCCGACAGTCTGACAGTATGAGTAAAGATGGGGGGTTGGCTTGTAAGGAAAGCTGGGCAGATCACCCAGGGACATATAGTGTTGGGTCTTGATCTTTATTCAAGAAGGAGTAAGGGCGTGAATGGAGTGACACTGTCAGATAATAGTCCAGCAATTCAACCGCTGTTTGTTGAGTGCCTAGGATGTAAACAGTGATTGAGATAAACCCAATGAAAAAGAAAATAGACAAAAATCCTTTCTCCTGAGGAGGTTAAGCTCTAGTAGAAGATGAACAATAGACAACAGATCCAATAAGTAAATTCATTAAACAGAAAGTTTAAAGTGATAAATTCCATGAAAAACAAAAAATAGAGCAACAGAAGGAGAATTGGGAGTTTCTGGGGTAGGAGTCAGGGATGATGGGTGCAGGATGCAATTTTAAATAGTGTCCTCAGGGTAGGTCTTGTTGATCAGTTGATATCTGAGCAAACAATTTAAGGAGTTAGGGGGTGTGGCACACAGTTACTGGAGGAAGGAGGGGTCCAGGCAGAAGAAAGAAGTAAAGCAAAGGTCCTGAGTCAGGAACTTGCCTGGTTTGTTGGAGAAAGAGGTGGGAGTCCAGTGTAGCTGCAGGGAAGTGAGCAAAGGGAAGAGTGGAAGGAGATGAAGCCTGAGTAGAAGGGCTCAACTGTTCAGGGCTCTTTAGTGAAGCTGTCTTCTGACTTCCGGGTGAAATGGGAAGGGATTGGATGGTTTTGATCAAAGGAGTGACATGATCCGAAACCTTTCTACCTCCCTCCCCTTCCCTTTCTTTCTTTTCTTCTTTCTTCTTCCTTCCCTTCTTCCTCCCTTCCTCTCTCCCTCCCCTCCCCTCCTTTTCTCTCTCTATCATCACCATCATCTCTATCAATCCATTTTCTAACACCTGATTATATACATCGTGTCCTTGAACACTTAATATTGCCTTGTACATTTCCTAAGAACAAGGATACTCACTTACATAACTACCTTAAGTGCAGTTATCAAGTTAAAGAAATTAAACATTGATAAGAAGGCTATATTCCAATTTTTGTCCGTATGTCCACATAATGTCCTCATGAGCCTTTTCTCCTTCCTTGCTAGATCCCATTCAGAATCATGTATTGCATTTAATTGTCTCTGTCTCTCTAGTTTTTTGTTTTTTTTTTCATTGTGGGAGTATATATACAACATAAACTTTCCCAAGCTAAGCCACTCCCAAACACACCATTCAATGGGATTAATTATATGCATTATGTTGCAGTACCATCACCATCTTTCATTACTAAAATGTTCCCATCTTCTCAAACAGAAATCCTATACCCATTATGTAGTCATTCCCCATTTCCCTAACTCCCGCCCCTGTCGACCCATGCCTCCATGAGCTGGTGTATTCTCTAATATTTTCTTTGCAGTTACTGTGGGGGTTAAATTTAACATCCTAAATCTGTAAAATCTAATTTACTTTGATACCAACTTAACTTCAACAGCACACACACTCCATGCTCCTATACCACTCCAGTCCCCGTGTTTTCATAGTTCGTGTCACAAATTACGTATTTATGCAGTATGAGTCCCAAACCACTGATTTACTATTACATTTTACATGCTTGCCTTTTAGATCCTGTAGGAAGTGAAAAGGAGGATTACAAATAAAAAATACAATAGTACGTATTTATGTTTACCCATATCATTGTCTTCACTGGAGACCTTTATTTCTTCACGTGACTTCAGGCAATTGCCTAATTGCCTTCAAACTGCAGAACTCCTCTTTGCATTTCTTATAGGACCAGACTAGAGTACGATCTTCCTCAACTTTTGTTTATCTGGGAAGGTCTTAATCCCTCTCTCATTTTTGGAAGACAATTTGGGCAGATATAAAATTCTTGATTGGCAATTTTTTGCTTTCAGCACTTTACATATGTCATCCCACTGACTTTTGGCCTCCATGTTGTCAATGAGAAATCAGCACTTAATCTTATTGAGGTCCCTTGGATTTGACACATTGCTTGTCTCTTGTGGCTTTCAGAATTCTCTCTTTATCTTTATCTATGTTGAATACAACATAGAACAGAGGGTCTATTGGGTTTCTCCCGTTTGGAGTTCATTGAGCATCTTGGATATGTATGTTCATGTCTTTCATTAAATTTGGGAAATTTTCAGGCATTATTTCTTTGAATACTTCTCTGCTCCTTTCTTTTCCTTTTGGTCCTCCCACAGTGGGTATATTAGTATGCTTGATGCTGTTCTAACATCAAGGTTTCTCAGCCTTCTTTACTTTACTTGATTCTTTCTTCTTACTGCTCCTTAGACTGGATGCTATTGGCAAGTATATTAAATTTCCATATTGTGCAGTGATACAATTGTGGGGGGGGAGGGGCAGGTTTATACCATTGTTGTTTTTTAAACCAATTAAGCGAAGTAAGGAGAAGAAATACATATTTACATTATCTTTTGTAATTATACATTTGTCTTTACCAGCATCTTTTGTGTGTGTGTTGTAGATTCGAATGACTATTTTGGGTCACTTGCTTTCAGCCTAAAGAACTTCCTTTAGTATTTCTTGCAGTGTGAATCTGCTAGCAACAAATCTATGCCTTGCTTTCTGGGAATGTCTTTACTTTGTCCAAGAGGGAGACCCAGACCAGATCTGCTGGTGGTTGCAGAGGGGGGAGGGAGGGCGGAAACACATTTTTTGAACATCATTTATGCACCAAGCACATCCCAGCTAACACCATCGGCCTTCATCTGATGTCACCATCCCAACAGTCCCAAGGAGCAGGAACCATGCATAGGAACCAGGGGCTCAGAGAGGTGTCACAGCTAATAGGCTGAGCCAGAATGCAGGGAAGATCTTCTAACTTCAGTTGGAATGCTGTTTACATAGAAATGCCCCAGAGTTCCCTTTACATCTTTTAAGAAGCAAATGGAACCCTGAATAGGGCTTTCTCCCTTCCAAACTGGTGCCTGGGAGTTTGCATGTCTGTGGGTGGTATGGCAGCCAAGGAGAGGTGCAAACGGCCTTCCCAATCCTTCAGCACTAAACCAGCATATTGAAAGACACACCAAAAACCATTACATTGAAATAGGGGCCACTTCTCCAACACAGTATAACTTTCCTTTAAAGTTAAATTGAGAAACTAAGTGACTTGGCGATAGCCTTTTAATGGCTGCTGAGTGTAAATGCATTTGAGAGCAAATGCTCCTTCAGAAAAAGATCGGTTTTAATGTTCTTTCAAATTGTCAATTTGGAGGGTGACGCAAAAAGATTTTCGAGGCCAGCAGAAGTGTTGACTGCACGAATGTGTAATTTAAACTGCCAAAGTTATAGCGCATTTTTGATGCCAAATATACTTAATCAGTAATAATCCTGTCCCTCAAGAAGGCTCCTAATTTGTTTTATTGCCTTTTTAGATTTGTCCCCTTTCATTTTCTGAAATATAATCATAGTTCAGCGGCTCCATCTGTGAGCAATCCGGCAATGAATTCTGGGCGGTAATGATGTACAACGAGCGAATAACAATTCCTTAATCACGTTGTTTCCTCTATTGTCGCCTCATTTGAATTCATGGTTTTCAGAAAATTCAATTATATTTGCAATTTCATCAAGAAGTTACTCAGATAAATAACTGACAGAGTAACAGTTCACTTATTTGTCAGGAATGAAGTCAAAGGGAGGGGGCAGAGGGACGAAATGGCAAAAGACAACTTGGATAAAAAGCATCATAAAGAAGTTTTGCTTTTCTAAGAAGTGAAGGGAAGGGTGACAATTTTACAGGCGCAGATGTGAGCTCGACCTGTGCACGGGATGTGACAGCAGCTCCTAAATGAAACTTCCCCGTGATTGGGGCTGTCCGAACCTCCCTCTCTGGCTCCATCTCTGGCTTCTGCCAGTGCCCTGGCCCTCCTTCCAGGTACATATTTACAATGGGACATTTGAAATCCCCATTGCTATCTGAGCTCTAGACTGGGCTTCTGTGGCCAAACGCACCAGGTAGTTGCTGAGGAGAGGGCTTACCTTGACCTTAATCTTGCCAATAAAGTTTCTCTGGGCATTTTAAGAAGAAAATTAATCGTCATCCACAGGGCAGACTGATAGCTGTTGGCATTCTGACTCTGTAGGGGTGGTTCTGCCTATTATCCTGTCACTGTCAGACAAAATCCAATCACTGCAAATTCCTTGTCGCTGATCTACACACAAAGCCCAAATCTGTTCTCAGTCCCAGGTGCCACCAACCAGGTGTGCCCCTGCACATTTCCATGGGAGCAGGACGGGGGGATGGAAATGGAGTCTCTCTGGTGTCAGTGGCACTCTGAGGGTAGCCTGGTGGATCAACCCATGACAGCACTTACCAGCTCAGGCCCATGTAGGACAGCTCCCAGGAGGGACACCATCTGCTGTGTGCTCACCTGGAAGCTGAAGGAATAACCCAATTTAACCTTCTTTTCCCAAGGAATGGTAGTTGATATCCAGAGGAGAGACACCCAGCCATAGACTCGCAGGATGGCAAAGCTTCCGTCCACTTCCCCAAGTTAGAGGGGAACCTGGGGCAACTCTCCAGAAAGCATCTGCTCTGTTCAAGGTTTTCTGCTATAGAGCTTGCTCCCTACCAGAAATATGTTTCTGATCATCCGTTAGTTTGCAGAATGTTTTCAATTAAGATAAATATTTTTTAAAAACATTTAAGGGTGTTGGGACTTAGATGATGTCAATGCCCTTCAAAGACCACAGGGAGACACTCATGGTTCACCAAAGCTGGGTTTATTACTTGTTGCATTGAGGGCGGATGCATGTAGGGACTCTCTGTAAAAAAATGGACATGGTTGAAAGGACTTATTAAAGAACTTGGGTTGGTGTTAGGTGTTTGGGGTGGAGGGGTTAAGGAAGGGAGGCTGCTCTAGATCAGATGCTGCCAAGAAGTGCGGGGCGTGGAGCTTTTTGACTGGACATCTCGATGTAACTTATCTGGAAGGAGGGTAGACTAACTAGACTGAGGCTAAAGCTGTAGCAGGTCAAGAAGCAGCATTCCCTCCTATTAGCCAGGAAGGAGACGTGTTCAGACATTTTTGTGGTCTGCACACAGTTCGTGTTTTATTTGTGCTCAGACATGATCATGGAGTGGTCTTGGTTTGGTTTTGATCCATCATGGTCACAGAGCACCCTTGCCTGGTGTTGATGGTCTGCGAAGTTATTGGTGCTCAAAAGGAGAATGCCCCAACCTGGTCATGAGGGCCAGGCCAGCCCCCAGCCATCAGGCACCGCTTGTCTCTTTCTCCATGATAAGCTCCTTCAAGGCAATGAACACCTTTTTCATATCCATGTTCTCATTGATCTCACACATTCTTCTAAATATTATCAAGCTCTGCTTCATTGCAAGTGCGAGAGGACAGGACTAAAGCAGTGAACCAGTCTGCTGCAAAAGCCCTTGGTTCCTGCAGAGGACACAGTTACAACGGAGTATGTGAAGGGCTGTGATGGAAGAGGGACCCTGCACACCAGGCGAGACTTCCTGCAGGAGCTGGGGCCAGTGCGGGACCAAATGAACAAATAAGAGCTAGCCAGGGAAAGAGAAGGGGGAAGGCATTTCCAGTGGGCAGAGTAGCTTGTGCCAAGACTTAGAGGTGAGCGCTACCCGTGGCTTAGTGGGGCAGGGGTCTGGGTGGGATTTGACTTCTGTGAGCAACAGTGAGTCATGATGCGTTTTCAGCTAGGGAGTGACATGTTCACCTTATGTTTACAGGAAGAGAAGCTGGCAGTATGACTGGAAGAAGGAAAACAGTTTTTGGTGCCTCATGAGGCCCCCCTAAAACTGCTTCAAATGAACAGAACAGGAGAGTAAACTCCACGGGGATGTGGAGCTTGAAGGGAGAATGGAGAGAACTGACCCATGGCTGGTCCCTGGCCCTGTTGTTACTTCCCATACAGTCTGATGGCCTCTGGGCACTAAACATACACACTTGGTGCTGTTCTAAGCACCTACACGGATTATTTTATTTATCCTCACAACGATCCTATGAATAAGTTCTTTTATTAGCTCTAAGTAACGGTTGAGGAAATTCAAGCACAGAGAGGTTGAGCAATTTGCTCAAGATTATCCACCTACTAAGTGGCGGAGCAGGAACTTAACCTCCAGCAGCCCAGATCCTGGATCTGTCTGGTCTACCTCTGGGCTCTGCGGCTCCCCACAAGTGCATCTCTGGGTTCTTCGCCCACGGTGGCCCATCTGGGCTTCTAAGACTATAGAGTGAGGGTGTGTGGGGCTCAGTATAGCAACATCAGGACTCAGTGTGAAATTTGGAAAGGGAAGGGGTACCCAGGCTATTTATTTCAGGAATGGGAAAAAGGACCAGAAGTTCAGGAATTGAAAGAGCAGATTTGTTAATTTGGCAAGTATGCAATTTTGGTGTCTAAAGTGCCCAGCACAAGGTTTGTTTATGCACTGAAAGTACATAATTGTTAAGCGTGTGTGTGTGTATGTGTGTGTGTGTGTGTGTGTGTATGCATGAATGAATCAACCAAGCATCTATATTCTAAATAGATGGCAATAGAAGGCTGTGGAGACAAGAGAGCAGAGGACTGGAGTCTCATTTCCGAGGACATTTTCTCATGGAGAATCTGATTGTTGACTGGGACAACTTCAATGGCCTAGGGAAAATTCATGGTCTTGAACTAAAAATGAACTGAAATGCTGCCTCTGTACTTCCTAGCTAGGTGACCCTGGACAGGTGACTTACCTTCACTGAACTTCAGTTTCCTCATCTGTAAGATTGGCATAATACTGTTCACTTTGTTGGGTTGTTTCCAGGATTATAGGGTATATTTTAAGGGTCTGTTAAGATGTTTGGCATTTAATAAGTGCTGGATAACAGTTATTTTTTATAACAGTGTTTTGAGTCTCTGCTACAAACGTATAACTTTCTCCGTGATCGGAGAGCAGGGAGGTGAGAAACAGACCTTGAATTGGGTCCAGATCAGTGAATGTAATATTATTTGTCTGCTATGGTTTTTCACTTGTGGTTTTTTATCTTGCCTATTCTTGACAACTGTTAAAATAAATGGATGCTTCTTTGGTAATTCCCATAGGTTCCCATAGGTGATCAGTTGTCTTCTAAGTAACACTCTCCATTAGCGTCACCATGACAACCTGCCTGCTGGAGAGGCTTGCAGCTGGTCCTGGATTCACCCTGGGAGCAAGCAACTGCTCCTCCAAACACCTAGGGTGACCATGGCTGGGCAGAGGAGGCAGGAGAGCAGCAGTGTAAGTGCTCCCATCTGTGGGTTCTGAAATGTGGGTGCCGCTGGGGCTTTCACACACTAAATACCCAATATGTTCTGGTGGAAGTGAACTATGGCAGCACCATTGAGAAGATCCTGCAACAGAGAAATTGCCTCCAGTTGACAAATTTAAGATTCCCCATGCCGTTGGGCAGCAATATGAAGGGTTCCACAGGGGACTGCCTTGGGCTAATGGTTCCTTCCATTCATTCATTCAACAATATGAATGGACCAGGTACCCTGCCTGACACTAACGTATAATGATGAAATAAACACAGTTGCTATCTTCATTTAGCACACAGAGTAGGTAGGAAGGCACAGAAGGAACCAGAAATTTCAAATCCATGGGACAAATACTACCAAATGAAAAATACAGGATGTTGTGGGAACCTAGACTTGGGGTTATCTAGGAGGACTTCTCAGAGGAAAAGCCATCAACCCTGACATCTGGATGGATGACTAGAGGTCACCAAGAAGAAAAGGGGTGGTGAAAGCAGCTTTTGCAAAGGCCCTAAAGTGAGAGGGCCTGTGAATGAGTCTGATTGAAAACTCAAGAATATCTGTGTCTGTCAGGGTCTTGCTTGTAAGCAACAAACACTAAGCCTGGCTCATTTAAGCATAAAAGGTATTTATTAAGGGACATTCAGTGGCTTACAGAATCTCTGACAGATACTAAAGTCAACCTGGGGGCTATGAGTCAGGAGTAGCCCCCCAGGTAATATTGCACACCTGGTCCTCTGAGGACACCCTTATCCTGGCAGCTGCCACCAACATGGAGGCTTGTGTGGCCAACATCCCTGAGGTTGGATTCTGGATGCTGCCCTGGGTAGATGTGGGGGGCTCCCCTGCCGCCACCTTCACAAACATGGTTCTTATGTAGTTCTTGATCCTTTGAGTCACAGTTTCCAGTTCAAACCTTGGGGCAAGAGAGTTTGATTGACTAGCCAGGGTCGTTTGTTATTGTTGTAGCTGCAAGGGAGGCTGTCACAGATAAATTTGACATTTCCAGCTTTATAGTAAGAGGTAGGCTTCCCTGCATAAGGCAGGGGGTTATTTAAATGCAGTGTGGAGAGAGCATCATAGAGTGAACCAACAAGAAAGTATTGTCATGTAAACTATTGGGCCCACAGAGACAAATAAGACATCACAATTGTCTTCAAAGGGGCTTATAAAGTAATGGAAGCCACAGTCCTGTCCATGAGTCATACAAGAACATGGACAAAATAGAGAGAGGGGAGCAAGGCTGAAGATGGGCAAGGAATCGAATGAGTCAACTTCAATGTTCCAAATTGGAATCTTGGAATTAAAATGCTGTAGGAACCATTTGCCACTCCACATGAATAATGCCAGCCCTGGTCCATTCTCAGTGAGTGGGTCCAGGAGAACACAATGGTCCTCCAAAGATAGGGTCTTCCTCCAAGAGTTTGGTTTCCCATTGTCAACCATTAATCTAATCCTTCTAGAAACTATTTCTATTTCTTATTTGTAATGACATACTGTATAATTCAGTCAGCAGGACTGTAATTTCACACCTGAGTTCCCTCAAAAATTTCCTTCAAATCTTCCAGACCATAGTCTAATGAATATGGCATAACTCTTCCCAAGTCCCGATAGGTTTGGGAAGGGGGTGGGGTGGTCTTTGGCCTTCTGAGGATAGAGGAAAGTGCTAAAGGAGTCAGAGAAGGCAATCCTCACTACCTCAATTAAAAATGGGTGAGCTAAACTGGAGGCCCCACTTAAAGGATGAAACAAATGGATTCCTATTTCTTTGGACAGGATCTCTGATCTCTAAGGACCAAGAACACTTTCAAACCCCTTTAAGTCCTTTCTTTGTTAGCTAGGCCCACTGGAGGACATCTGTATTTCTCTTTATCCTAAAATGTTTTAGCTTCACCTTACCTGTTTCCTTTTATATGTAATTATGCATTTATGTAATTCTGCTAGTCTTCTGATATATTGATGCCAGGACATGAGATAGTCTATATTTCTCTAGAATTCTCTCAGTGCTTGTGATAGGCAGAATAATGGCCCCCCAAATATGTTCATGTCCTACTTCAGAACCTGTGAATGTTTTATTTTACATGGCAAGGGAAAGTTAAAGTTGCAGATGGGGTTACAATTGCTAATCAGGTGACTTTAAGATAAAAAGATTATCCCAGATTATACAGGTGGACTCCATGTAAACCAAAGACTTCTTTAAATGTGGGAGAGAGACAAAAGAGTGAGAATCAATGAGATTTGAAGATGCTATGCTGACTGTGCCAGTTTGAAAGGATGTATGTACCCTAGAAAAGCCATGTTTTAATCCTAATCCCATTTTGTAAAGGCAGCTGTTTCTTCTAATCCCTATTCAGTACTGTATGTTTGAAACTGTAATTAGATCATCTCCCTGGAGCTGTAACTCAATCAAGAGTGGTCGTTAAACTGGATTAGGTGGAGACATGTCTGTACCCATTCGGGTGGGTCTTGATTAGTTTACTGGAATCCTATAAAAGAGGAAACATTTTGGAGAAAGCAGGAGATTCTGAGAGAGTCCACCAGCCAGCAGCCTTTGGAGATGAAGAAGGAAAATGCCTCACAAGGAGCTTCATGAAACAGGAAGCCAGGAGAGAAAGCTAGCAGATGACACTGTGTTTACCATGTGCTTCCCATATTAGAGAGAAACCCTGACCGTGTTCAGCATGTGCCTTTCCACTTGAGAGAGAAACCCTGAGCTTCATCAGCCTTCTTGAATCAAGGTATCTTCTCCCTGGACGCCTTAGACTGGACATTTCTATAGACTTGCTTTAATTGGGACATTTCCACGGCCTAAGAACTGTTAACTTGCAACTTACTAAATTCCCCTTTTAAAAGCCATTGAGCTTCTGGTATATTGCATTCTGGCAGATAGCAAACTAGAACACTGACTTTGAAGATGGAGAAATGGGGATCATGAACCAAGGAATGTAGGTGACCTCTAGAAGCTGGAAAAGGCAAAGGAATACATTCTGCCCTAGAACCTCTGGAAGGCAATTGCAGCTTTGCTGACACCTTGATTTTAACTCCGTGAAACGTGTTTCAGATTTCTGACTTCCAGAGGTGTAACATAATACTAAATCAGTGGCATGTAAGGCTCTATGTTTGTGGTAACTTGTTACAGTGCTCATTGTCAGAGTTTTACTACTGGGCAAGAAATCACAAAGAGGAGGTAAGGATACAGGTGAGACTCTTGAGAACCTAGAGTTCTGAATAGGGATCTAATGTCATATTTGTAGACTTGTTCTTCCTGAAAAATAAAGATGGGGATTATTATTTCTTAAAATTATATAATTATCTCCCATTCTTATGATGGGAAGTGAGGTTGAAATGATGATGGGAAGAAGACAGTCTGAACTGAAAGGAGCTGTTTGCATTGTGTAGAGGGCTTAACCTTAAAAATTGTATTCCTTTGAACTGGTCCCAAGGTATTGACTCACCATTAGCATCATGGGATCAAAACTGTCCCTGAGGTTTTGTTTGCCATGTGGTTTCTGTTTCTGTTCTTGAGGGTGGTGATGGAATTGACAAGTACAAGGCGGGCTAATTCAGGTGGGGATTCCTTTACATTCTAATTGTATATTTGGGGTTGTGTGTAGCATGTTTGGAGGTGATGTGGTTCCTGATATGAGAGGGGCTCTTTGCTGCTTAGCTCCTATAGAATGAGAACAGAAGGGAGGACCCAAAAGGCTAAAATAGATCCTTTAGTGAAATTGTAGGAGAATGTGGAAAAACAAACCCACTCCTGGGCATTTCTTGGGAACTTAATTGGTAGGAAATGAGCCCTGAGCAGGTTTGCTGAAATAAAACAGGACTGAATTCTGTTTTTGCACACCAAGCATTCATTAATCCCATTTTTGGTAAGAGATATTTTCTCAGTTCTCCTTTAAGGAACAACCCATCCCCTGCACTCAGTCCATTTGTATCTCCTATACTCACTCATTTGGTTGAGGTGGAGCTAACCACACTCCCCAAATCCAGTGATGGGCACAGGACCTAGAACTGGCCAATCACAGAGTTCCATTCCTCTGGCCACAGTAATTGGGTCATGGCTGGGCATGTGACCTACATTGGCCAATGAAAGTCCGCCTCATGACCACTGGGACTACTGAATCAAAATGTTAGGGAGCATTTAAAGTGCTGAATCAAAATGCTGGCTGGGAAAGGAGAGTTTTCTGGAGAGTAAAGCCTACATAGTGGAAAGCAGCCACAGAAAATGGAAAGACTCTGGAAGACATTACTTGAGTATCTGGCGCTAACCATGCCTAAAGCCTTATTCAGTCATTTGGGTCAATTTATGCCACACCTTTCTTCTCCTTAGTCTAGTCTCAGGTGGGTTTCTCTCTCTCTTCCTGTAGGAGGCTTTCCTCACCTAAAGTACAAACAGGAGCTCAGCACATGTTTTTGAGCTTGTACTCTGTGTGGGAGACACTTTGGAAGTCAACGAGGAAACTTTAGATGATTGGATATCACCTGGGCTTCAAAGGGTAAAACACCAAATGGGAGAAAGAAACATCTAAATAATAAATAAATAAATAAATCTAAATTAAACCACTGGGACACAAAGTAAGCTTTGGTCTTGTAGAAAAGGGATACGTAATTTAGTCAGGCCCTGGAGGGGGTCCACATATCTTTCCACAGGTGACGGTTACCCCTTACCCCAGGATCCCAGAGGAAGGAGTATGAGGGCCCAAGTTGAACCACTTGGTAAAATGCTGAGAATACATTGAAAATTTGGGCCTTCACAGGTCCTGCCTCACCTAGAACCAGGGATGAGACAGATGCAGGAGAGGTGGAATGTCAGGAGTTGTGACTGAGAACTGCCGAGACCTGTTGTCAGTGAAGTCAAAGACCAGGACTCAGATAGTTGTCTGATGCTACCACCTCCACGAGGCTCAGAGACAGCATGTGAATTTCCCAGGTTCTCCCAGCTCAGAGGGGAGGCACCTGACTCCAAACCCACTGCTCTTTGCACAACTCTATAGCAACAGTCACCAGGAATGCTTCAGGAATGAATTAGTCCAGCCACAGAGTTTTCTGAGTGTATCTCAAGAAACAGAAAGGGGAGCTTCCAGGAAGATGGCTGACTAGAGTGGCTTGAGGTTAGCCCTGCTCCACAGAAAGGTTGGAGAGGGCACAGGAGGATGACTTAGGTGGCGATTCGGGAGTGCGGCTGACCTGGGAGAGCCTTCTGCACCACATACGGCAGCCCTGGTTGCGGAGGCCAAGGAACTGAGAGGCAGAAGGCTGGAGCCTAGGGTGGAGGCGCGAAGCCACGGAGCCCATGGGAGTGCACAGACGGGAGCGCAGGACTGGGAAGTAAGCCAGGTTGCGTTCCTTGGGCGTGCTACCCTCACCAGTGCAGCCCCATGACCTGTGACTCACCCCACACCCCATGCACTTGAACCCCCTCAAATGCTCCCATTCCCCACGCTCCAGGCACTCCCACCCCACCAGCCCCCAGCGCACGTACCTGCCCCCCACCCCCACCCCAAGTGCAGCCCAACCCACCTCTCCTGCACACCTCCCAAGCACTACCTCACCCTCCCTGTTCCCTGCAGGCTGTTACCAGCATATAAAGCCTGTGGGCACTTACCTACATACCTAGGCTACCCATGCCCATCGCCCACAGTGTTTCACACCCTCTCTCTGCCCTCTCTGAGCTCAGCGCATCCCTTTACATTACTGCCAGGCCCACACATGCGCATGGGCCCCCAATCATGTTATTCAACTCTGGGAACCATACTTTTCAGCAATCCTAGAACCACTCATGTGCACAGCCTTCAGCCTCACTTCCCACTCTGAGAAAGTGCTGACCTGCACAGCCGGGTCACATTTGCCCCCAATCCATGAAGACATAACGCCGACCTGCCACCACAGCTCTATGCATGCACACAAAGGGCCTCGGGCCTTAGATCAGTGCACACTAGTGTTATGCCCCACAGACCAGTGCACCCACACAGCTACATCCTCCCTGGCTGCTGGGCGCCACATTCACAAGCATCAGCATAACATCCCCAACTTGCGCCCAGACCTGCCCTGAAACAAATCACCACATTGAGTGCTCCACCCTGTGCCCTGCTCCCTGCTGTACAACCATCCCACAAACACAAAGCCTTAGACTACAGAAAGAGATCAACTCCCAAAGTAAATCAATCAAGATATCTACATGCGACAAAGACAGCAGAAGATCACTAAGCATATCACAATGCAGACAGATCTAGCCCTGCCTAATGACCAAATTAAAACACCTGAGGAGACAAAGACAATGTAACAACTAATCAAAGATGTTCATACAACTCTACTTAATAAAATAAATGGGATAGCAAATGACATAAAGGAGACCAAGAAGACATAAAAGAGAACAAAGAGGAATCTGAAAGAAAAAACAGAAAAATAGTGGAAATCACAGAGATGAAAGACTCTGTTCACCAAATAAAAAACATACTAGAGGCACACAATACCAGATTTGAAGAGATAGAAGAAAGAATAAGTGATATAGAGGACAGGGTAATTGACTTCAAAGACTCAAAACAGCAAATGGCAAAAAGGATGGGAAAAATTGAATGGGAACTCAGGGAAATGATAGACAAAACAAAGTGCACAAATAGAAGAATCACTGGTGCCCCAGAAGGAGAAGAGAGGAATAAAGGGCTAGGAAGAGTAGTTGAGGATATAATGGGGGAAAACTTCCCAACAACATAAATATACAAGTCAATGAAGCCCAAAGAACTCCAAACAGAATAAATCCAAATATGCCTTCCCCAAAGCACATGCTAATCAGTCTGTCAAATGTTGAAGAGAAGCAGAAAATCCTGAAAGTGGCAAGAGAAAAATAATCTACTACATACAAGGGAAATCAGAAGACTGAGTTTAGACTACTCAACTAGCACCCTGGAGGCAAGAAGGTAGTGGTATGATATATTCAAGATCATGAAAGAGAAACACTTCCAGCCAAGAATTCTGTACCTAGCTAAATTGTCTTTCAAAATTGAGGGAGAGATTAAAGTTTTCACAAACAAAGAAGTTCTGAAAGAATTTGTCAACAAGAGACCGGCCCTACAAGAAATACTAAAAGGAGTTCTGCCAGCTGAAAAAAAAAAAAAAAAAAAAAAAAAAAAGGAAGGAAGAGACAGAAAAAAAAAAAAAAAAAAAAAAAAAAAAAAAAAAAAAAAAAAAAAAAAAAAAAAAAAAAAAAAAAAAAAAAAAAAAAAAAAAAAAAAAAAGACAGGAGTGAGAGGTCTGGAGGTAGGCACAGAATTGAAGAGTACCACTAAGGGTAATTTAAAGAATACAAAAAGAAAGAGGGAAAAAATATATAGATCTGACAAATAAATAAAAAAGATAAGATGGTGGAATCAAGAAATGCCTTTTCAGTATTAACTTTGAATGTTAATGCTAAACTTACCAATTAAAAGCTACAGACTGGCAGAATGGATTAAGAAACATAATCCAGCTATATGCTGCTTACAAAAGACTCATCTTAGACACAAGGATACAAGTAGATTGAAAGTAAAAGGATGGAAAAAGATTTTCTGCACAAGTTGTTACCAAAAGAAAGCAGGAGTAGCTATACTAATATCAGACAAAATAGACTTTAAATGTAAAGACATCATAAGAGACAAGGAAGGATACTATAGACTAACTAAAGGGTCAATTCATCAAGAAGATATAACAATCATAAATGTTTATGCTCCCAATCAAGGAGCTTGAAAGTAGATGATACAGACATTGGCAAAACTGAAAGGAGAGATAGATGTCTTAACAATGATAGTAGGAGACTTCAATACATCAGTTTCCTCTATAGATAGAACAACTGGACAGAAGATCAACAAGGGAATAAAGAAGTTAAATAACTTGATAAATGAATTAGACCTACCAGACATATATAGATCATTGCACCCCAAAGCACAAGGTTATACATTCTTCCCTAGTGCTTATGGAACATTCTATAGGATAGATCATATGCTGGGGCACAAAACAGGTCTTTATAAATTTAAAAATATTGAAATTATTCAAAGCACTTTCTCTGATCACAATGGGATGAAGCTGGATCTCAATAACCACTAAAGAATGAGAACAGTCACAAATATACGGAGATTAAATAACACACTCTTAAACAACCAGTGGGTCAAAGAAGAAATTGCTAGAGAAATCAGTAACTATCTCGAGATGAATGCAAATGAGAATGCAACTTATTAGAACTTATGGGATGCAGCAAAGGCTGTGCTGAAGGGGGAATTTATTACCTTAAATGCCTATATAAAAAACAAGAAAGAGCAAAAATCAAGGACTTAACAGCAAACTTGGGGGAACTTGAGAAAGAACAGCAAACTAGCCCCAAAGCAAATAGGAGAAGAGAAAAAACAAAGATTAAACAGAGATAAATGAATGGGAGACAAAAAATAATAGAAAAAATCAATAAAACCAAATGTTGGTTCTTGGAGAAAATCAATAAAATTGATGGGCCACTAACAAAACTGACAAAGAAAAAAGAAAGAGGACACAAATAAAAAAATCAGAAATAAGAAGGGGTGCATTAACACAGACACTGAAGAAATAAAAGAAATCATAAAAGGATACTATGAACAACTATACACCAACAAATTAGATAACTTAGATGAAATGGACATATTCCTGAAGACACACAAACAAGCTACACTGACCCAGGAAGAAATAGAAGATCTCAACAAACCAATCACAAGTAAAGAGATTCAATCAGTCATCAAAAACCTTCCTATAAAGAAAAGCCCAGAGCCAGATGGTTTCACCGGGGAATTTTATCAAACATTCCAGAAAGAACTGACAGAATTCTGCTCAAACTTTTCCAAAAAAAATGAGGTAATAAGAACTCTATCTAACTCATTTTATGAAGCTAATATCATTTTAATACCAAAACTGGGTAAAGATGCTATAAGAAAGGAAAATGACAAACCAATCTCCCTAATGAACATAGATGCAAAAATTGTCAATAAAATATTAGCAAATCGAATCCAACAGCACATTAACAGAATTATACACCATGACCAAGGGGGGTTTATACCAGGAATGCAAGGATGGTTCAACAATGTAATATAGGACATTAACATATCAAAAGGGAAAATCACATGATCTTCTCAATTGATGCTGAAAAAGCATTTGACAAAATTCAGCATCCTTTTCTGATAAAAAACACTCCAAAAGATAGGAGTCAAAGGTAACTACCTTAATATGATAAAGGGAATACATGAAAAACTGATAGCCAGCATCATACTCAATGAAGAGAGACTGAAAGCCTTCCCCCTAATATCAGGAACAAGACAAGGATGCCCACTGTCACCACTATTATTCAACATTGTGCTAGAAGTTCTAGCTAGAGCAATCAGGCAGGAAAAGAAATAAAAGGCATCCAAATGGAAAGGAAGAAGTAAAAGTCTCCTTATTTGCAGATGATATGATACTATACTTGGAAGATCCTGAGAAATCTACAGCAGAGTTACTTGAGCTAGTAAACAAATTCAGCAAGGTGGTGGGATATAAAATTAATGTGCTAAAATCAGTAACATTTCTAAACACAAGCAATGAGCTAGCTGAGGAGTCAGTTAAGGAAAATATTCCATTCAAAATAGCAACTAAAAGAATCAAATACTTAGGAATGAACTTAACTAGGGACATAAAGGACTTGTAAACAGAAAACTACATAACATTGCTGAAAGAAATCAAAGGAGATCTAAGCAGGTGGAAAGACATTCCCTCCTCATGGATAGGAAGGCTAAATATAGTTAAGATGTCAATTCTCCCCAAGTTGATCTACAGATTTGACACAGTACCAATCAAATTTGCAACAACCTACTTTGAAGATTTGGAAAAGGTAACTACCAAATTCATCTGGAAGGAAAAGAGACCCTGAATAGCTAAAGGCATCCTAAAAAAGAAAAAAGAAGTGGGAGGATTAACACTCCCTGACTTTAAAACCTATTATAAAGCCACAGTGGTCAAAACAGCATAGTACTGGTACAAAGACAGAAGCA
>PVIY010037223.1:0-24842 GCA_004026745.1 Myrmecophaga tridactyla
TACCATATTAGGGTGCAGTGAATGCATAGTAAGTGCCGTGCAATTACAAGGTAAAAATATGATGGGTTTATTTTATCCCCTAAGCCCAACACAGGGTGACAGAGTAATTATGCTGGGACCTATTAAGTGTACTTACCACATAATCTGTAAGAGGATTAATTACATAGTTTAGCACTTGCCACCTTCTATTTCCCCACACTTTCCAAGATTACACCTGTTTTTAAATTAGGTAGTCTTGAAAAAATCTCTAATGCTGAGTTGTCATAGCCACTGTGAATCTGCATCAGGAATGAAACATATCCAATATGCACATAGAAGAAGAGCTGGAAACTGGCTGCGGCATCTCTTGGGTGGGTGGGGGGGAAGACACTCAAATTCTATATTCAAACTAACGCTTTTATTTTTGCTTTGCCCATGCATTCAATAGGATGGAGTGGGAGAGGTATGGGAGAAACAGCATGTGCCCCTACAGAGTCCAGTGCTCTTCCACAAAATAGGATTAGAGTCTAGCATTGAACTAGTACTAGAAGACATTGGCTATAGATGTAACAGAACCCAGAACTGTGGGTCTGCCTGTCTAACAACAAAAATGCTCTCATAGCAATTGGAAACCCTAAACTGAAGTTTTCTGTGTTCTCTCAAACGGAATGGTTCGTGCCAATGCTAAACTTCACATTTGTGAGTTCTGGTCTTCACTCCCTAAACTCATGGACCATATGTTATCTTCTCCCACTAGACTGCTCTCTGCGAATGCATGCGCCCAGGTCATGTATGAGCAGGATGTTCACCCTTTTCTTGATTTCTTGTCATTGTGTGTGGGTCTTCTGTCTGCCCTCAAATAAATAAGTAAATAAACAAATGAAATACTTTTGCAGGTAAATTTGACTTTCTGGAATAGGCAAATTAAGGAGTTGTCTTTCATTTTTTATCAGAAAATATTTTCTTTGCAAAATTGATTCTCTTCAAGAATCTATTAAATGGTAAGTTTTCTTAAGGCAATTAGGATATTAGACCGGCTTCCCTTTGATGTATTCCAGGCACGTAGACATGTGATTATTGTACAAAACTTGGGTTAACTATGGGTACCATTTTCTCTGAGTAGCAGTTCCCCAAATCTGATAGTGTTTCCTTTTGTATGCCAGGGGTGACTCTTTGGCTTTGGGTCCCTGTTGGTCATTTAGGATTTCTCTTCTTTCTTCCAGGCATTGAAAATGCCAGCGACATTGCCCTCTACTCGGGTTTGGGTGCTGCCGTCGTGGCCGTCGCCGTCCTTGTCATTGGTGTCACCTTTTACAGACGGAGCCAGAGCGACTACGGCGTGGATGTCATCGACTCTTCCGCATTGACAGGTGGCTTCCAGACCTTCCACTTCAAAACAGTCCGTCAAGGTCAGCGGCATAGACCCCTGCCATGGCTCGTGCCCAGGACAGTTGACTACACTCACACAGGGCGAGCTCTCCTTGGCCTTGTGTGAAGGTAGCTCTTAGTCTTGGGAGCCGCTACCAAATTGCCTTCACTTATTAAGAGACAAGGCTCCATGAAGTGGTCCACTTGTAGACAAATAGGACTCAATTCGCCATTAAGGGCGTTGTAAATGAAGTGCTTCCACTTTGGAATGGATATGAGGCATCTCTACCCTTGGCATGCGGTGAAATTCACTAGTCATTTTATCTGAGATGATGCAGCTTTCCATTTTAAGAAGCCCACCTTGAGTATGAGTATTTAATTTAGGTAAACTAAATATTGATTATGCAAGGTTGGGATACTATATCCCAACCTCCCAAGTACAGTCATTACACTATTTATCAGCTGTGGTTGTTTTTGTGACTCTTATTGCATATAAGTGAAAGGACTTTAAAGGATATATGATCAGTCACTTAGCTAGGGGAAAAATGAAATTGCCAGCCTAAATGACTCTCAGCTGTTGCCAAGTCCAAGCAATCTTTTATTATGAGGGAAGAAAAATGTATCATGTCAAACAATAGTAATACTCATTTTCAAAACAGAGTCATTTAATCCTCTTCTGTGAACCAAACCTATTCCTGATTGTGATGTGAGAATGAGACATACACTTCATTTTTTAGAAAAAAAAAAAAGAAACCATCTCTCTTCAGAGGATAAACTTTTCTACCTTGACCTTCACCGTCAATATCGTCGCTTTTATGTCTATCTGTTGTGTGTCAATAGCGTCTATAGCACAGGACAAGCAGAAATCTCACTGCTCAGTGGTAACTGAATAGAGATGAGGACCAGCAGTGGAAACTCAAGCATGCTAGCAAAACAAATTGGGAGATGGCTGGGAAGGACACGAATGTTTTACCCCTCACTAGCTCTGGGTATCTCAAGGGTCAGGGGTCTGCTCACCCTTAGAAAGGGACATATCCTGTATAATTGGGTATATAGTTTAGGTTCATTATTTAATTAGGAATAAATCCAATGAAGGACTGATTTTATACAAAACATAGGAAACTAGAAAGATATTTCCATGCATATACTAAGACATCAATATCTTAGACTAGGACACTTAAAAATTGACAAAATATAGTTAGTGCAAGGGATGGTAGAAGAGTCTTTTAAGAGTAGTCAAAAATTAAATTTCACACAGCAAAGGCATAAGATAAAATAGCCAGGAGACTCAAAGGTATGATTTTTCAGGTCTCACTAGGAGCTCCTATGCCAAGCTCTTTCAGGATGGGGGATGATTCGTCAATCCCACTCCTTGCTTAACGAGACCTTAAACAAGAGCAAGGCTGTAACTGTAGAACTCAGTGCAGTTCTACTAAAAAAAGTACAGCAGCTTGATGTGGCCTGCCTTGGCACAGCAGCCTCAAGAATGAAAAAATGCATCATCAAGGAGCCTTTAGATCTACAATGTTATTTCATCTCATTACAAACCTCATCCTCCGATTCTAGATTCTTAGAGCATCATCAGCACAAGAAATGGGAAAAGTCAAAATTACAGATTTCCTACTGACATTGCTACAAATTATGAAAATGGAAAAACAATAGAGGCAAATACAATACAATATGGCCTAGAACTGCAACATTTTCGAAAATATCATGTTTTGAATATTGTTTGTCAGGCCCCAAAGGAATTTGTTTAATATGGTTTGAGTTTCAATTTGCGATGTCACATTGACGGACTGATATGGGTGGGAGGTTTGGGACTGAGGGTTATTTTGTTATTTACTAATAAATGAGATTATTTCATCACAAGAAAATATCACAGCATTGCATTTCAATATTTGGCCTTAAAAAATTAGTGAGTCCCAACAGATGGCAAAGGCCAATTTCTCATGTTTTTGCAAAACTTCTTGTTTCATTTGTTTTGAGACAGAAAGGATGCCATTCTGAGCTGTTCCCCACGTGGAATCTGAGATTCTCAGTATCTCCACAGGGAGCATCTTTTCCCTCTCGGAGTGTCATGTGCATTATTAGAACAAACTACCTGCTCGGACATGGAACAATTTGTGAGGTGACCTGGTCCTTCTGAACTGAGGGCACATCATTTCCTCCCCCTGCCTAGAAACCACCCACGATCCCACGTGAAATGCACTGGATCTGACGTGGCTTATGTTATAAACAACTCTGCCTAGTCACCACGCTGTGTCATCTCTTGGCATTTAAAATGAGCAGATGTTATTTTTGTTCCAAACAGAATTGCAAAATAGCTTTTTTTCTTTTTTTTTCTTTTATTCACTTCTCTTTGCCAGTTAAAATAATCACATGAACAGTAATACCTGAGTTAGTTGCCTGATGGAATGCCAAAAAATACTTGTTTTGAAATGAGCACATGTGCGGAAATCTGGAAAATTGATAATTTTGTTTGAGGACCTTTAGAGAATCCACTGCAAAAGCCTGGGCTCCTGATTCCAAGATCAGGAGCATCCTATTACACCTGCCCTAGTTACTCAAGGAAAAACTTGAAGAACTAGCTTGGAAGGGAGCAGCCAGTGACCACACACTTTGTTGCACAGCAAGTAAAGGCAGATGTAAAGGAGTAACCGAGGTGCCTTTTAGTTTCTGAATGACCGATCACTTTTCTTTTTCCAGGTAACTCCCTGCTCCTGAATTCCTCCATGCAACCAGATCTGACTGTGAGCCGGACATACAGTGGACCCATCTGTCTCCAGGACCCGCTGGACAAGGAACTTATGACAGAGTCTTCACTCTTTAACCCACTGACAGACATCAAAGTCAAAGTCCAGAGCTCATTCATGGTTTCCTTGGGAGTGTCTGAGAGAGCCGAATACCACGGCAAGAATCATTCGGGGACTTTTCCCCATGGAAACAACCGAGGCTTTAGTACGATACATCCCAGGAATAAAACACCCTACATCCAAAATCTATCATCACTCCCCACAAGGACGGAACTGAGGACAACTGGTGTCTTTGGCCATTTAGGGGGGCGCTTAGTCATGCCAAATACAGGTGGGTGGTAAGTGTGTGTTTGTGTATTTCCCAACAATTGCATAAACATTTTATACTTGCCCAGTAATGTCCCATCAGATTTATGCTATGCATTGACCATCCTCTCGTCATGGCTACAAACAGCGGGCTCCATCGCTCTACTTGGGTTTACACCACAAACCAGAAGCAACGCTGAGATTAGCTTTTGCATTCCTCATCTCAGAATGGACTGAACACTCCATTTGAAGCCCTGTTAGAGTTGATAGCCATATTTGCTCAAAAGCTTTGGTAGAGTCCCCAGGGTTTAATCCCATGAAAATCTATTTCCTAGAACATGCACTGACAACATTAATTGGCATAGACAAAGGCCAGGACTGAAAACCACAATCTTTATAGATAAACTGGTTCATGCACTAATAGATAATTTTAGTCAATTGCCACTCAGAGTCTAACTTCATTGGTGGAAACTGACTTAATAAACATGGTCAGTCCCACAGACTTTTATTATAATGCCACTTCACGATGGGCAATGATGAGGGATCATTGTGGTATTGCTGTTTTGAATTCAAACTTCAGTTCCAGGCAATGTCAATAAGCACAATTTTTTCTCCTTCTTTTCATTGGAAAAAAAAGTGATTTTTCTGGGATGTTTTAAGAGGATACTTAAGATGTCCAGGCCAGATCACTTTTAAAATGACACTGTGTGGATGGAATAGTCTTCAGATTTGCTTCTAAGCCATAACTGGTTACATAGAGGGGGTTGATGTCTGATTTCAGAGCAACAAGAATTAGGTAAAGAGCTGAGTCACTTCTCTCTTGACTGCTGAGACCAAAAAGAGTCCGCTGGATTTTCAGGTGTTATTAAACAACAAGTCTCATCAAAGCTGGACCATTGGCATCATACCCCTTGACAGATGGCTTTCTAGGGTGAAACTAACGAATCTGCCCAAATCTAGCAATTCATCTTGTAAGAGGGAATCTGTAGCAGGACGAGTCTGCCATTACTCTCCCAGCTAATTGAGCCCTCTCTTACCTTGGTGATTTGAGCCAGAAATTTGTTGTCTGGTTCTCCTAGATCAACTGCTGCCTTAAAAGAAACTTCATTTCAGGCAAATGACCCTACAAAGACAACCCTAAGAATGATTTTGATTTTTAACCTTCTGATTCTCTAAGTCTTTCTTGCTATAGGACACAGTTAGGTTCTTGACTTAAACGTGTGTGAATGTCAAAGTCTGAGTGTCTGCGTGTGACGTAAACCTCCTAGTGATAATTGGCAGAGGAAAATAGGAGGCTTGATGCAGGATGAGTCAGTCCTTTATGTTTAACAAGTACTTTCTCTATGAGAATCCATAAACTAGGACCATGGGCAACAGAAAAAGAAAAGTAAAAGACACAGCCTCTGCCTTCTCAATGAGAATTGGATGTACAAAACAGAGTTATTGCACAAGGATGCATTTTGCGTTATTGCACATTTCTCTCATTCCTAATTTCAAGCTCAGTACCAGGCACTTAGAAGGTTATGAATAGTTATTGGTTGAATAACTCGGCCAGCATGCCTTCTCTCAGTTCCTACTCTCATTTGTTAGAGTGTTTGTGTGTGTGTGTGTGTGTAAATGTGTGGTGGGAGTACTGAGGCCAACCAATTTCATTGTCATTGACTATGTTTGTTTAATGTCAATCAGAGAATATGAGAAGATAAAATCAAGATAAAACAGAGATATTTCCTTTTGCTCCTCTCTGACTTCAAAATGAAAATGAAAAGTTCTGGTAGTATTGTCAATGATTCCCAAATACTTTTCCTGTGAAAGGAGAATTTTCAAAGCTCCTAACAAAGAATGCTGGACAAGATTGACACGGTTCACTGGGAATGAAATTGAGGAAAAATAAAGAGTGTGGGATTGAAACATATGCTTTGTGACTTGCAGGCCATAAATATAAAATATGCCCTTGAGGTCTAAAGTGTGAAAACGTGAGGCATAGAAATATGAATATTCTAATGCCATACATCCAAAATTGTTGCATGGTTCCTTGCAATGGTTTCTCAAAGAGGATGTGATGATTCCCACACTCTAGAAATCATTGGCTATGCAAAATAGGGAATTCAAGCAGGTGGTTCTGTTGTCATATCAAATAGAAGGCTGTCAGGGTAGCAGGTGGAGTTTGGAGAGAGTGTATTTTACTTTAATCAGAGATAACTGGTGGATGACATATTGAAAATGGATACTTCTTTAGGGGCACTTAGGCACAGAGCTTCCCCACGATTTCTCTCATTCTTCATAAGTACAATTTCCTGCCACCACTACCCTATCTCCACAACCACCGCCTCTATATTTGACTGCCTTTACTCTCTAACACAATGTGCATGTTTGGGTGAGAGGTGGAGGATGTGTTTGAAGGACAGTGAAGGAAATGTAGCTTAATGTTCCAATGATCCTATAGATTCAGGTTGAATCTAGGAGTATTTTAATACTAGACATAATATGAATAATACACATTATGAATAATAGTTGAGTCTAAACATAGGGAATTAAGCTGAATTGAAAAGAATGAACTGTGGTGGGATCTACAAACAGCTCTTTCTCAAATGTCTGCACACGCATTTCTTCTGATTTGATCTGGGATTTGATCATAAGGGCCCGATGATCTACACAAGAAAGTCTGGTTCAAGAGCCTGGTTTTTACTAAGAATTTTGAATCCTATTCATTAATTCTTTTATTCATGGTTTGTTTTTTGAGTACCTACTCTATGTCAGGCATCGTGTCGTTGATGCCATATGGTATCATGGCTTGATGGTTGGTTCTTGTGCTTCTATCTCTGAACAATAGAGTCTGAATTTTTGTTTTCATAATGGCCTAGATAGCCCAAAAGATAAACAGCGAAGAGGAAGCATTATGCCAAACTAAGAGAGAAGACAAAAAAGAAAAAAAATCTTCAGCATGTCTTTAGGTTGCCACCCAAACCCATTGAATATCCCATTTGTGCTCAGCATCAGGGAAGTGTGGAATGGAGGTAACTTTATTTGGCAACTTCACTGAAGGAAGAATAGGTAGTGGAAGGCAGAACCCAATTAAAGACCCCTGAGTATGGCAATTAAGGTCCAGAATCTAAATGGATCCTTGCTGAAAAGCTGTAAGCAAGATTTAAGCACTGCTCATTCTTAGTGCTAGTGAAAGATACAGATGATAACTAGCATGTTACTGAACAATGCCCATAAATGTGAATCACAAATAACTTGTTTTGCAATGCATCTTGAATTTTTTGACTCTATAGCAACCAACAGGCACATAGAAGGATATCGGTAACACCTGCCCCCTCTATGTTTAAATTATCATCAGCAACCTGAAAGCTTTCAGTGCAATTACATTAGGTCTAATGAAAGAAGAAAAGATGAGCGCTCCATTATTGAAAGAATAGGAGGAGGCTCTAAGGTTTTATTTTGTGAAGATCTTACTGGGTGCCTATTACATTTCTTTTTATGAACAAGAAGCTGCATGACAGAGAATCCCTGCCCTCTGTAGACTCTTCTCTCTTGGCCAGAGTGAAATATTTACTTCACAACATTCAAGAAGAGAGACGGGCTATTTTAAATGCAGCGGGATGTGGCTTCATGTATTTTCCCTCCCCGCAGTATATGATTTTACTGGACAAATTTACTAGATTTTTTTCAATTTGACACTGACATGAATATTGTTAAGTCACCTCTAACCTTACCCCTTTCTAGTTCTTGTTTGCAAATTTAGGACCAAAAAGTGGCTGCTCAAGAACCTATAATGTTCCTAAGCTTATCAGATGGTTTTTCTCTCTCCAGTTTCCTTGAAAAATTGCAGTGCTCCATTGAGCAACTTGCTAAATTTACTCCCAGGTGCACAATTTGTAAGACTATTTCATCCAGGTTTTTGCAAAGTGTTAGATGACTCACCCATCATCCTAGGTATCTTTTTAGGAAATGAATGGATAGAAACAGGACAGAGAAATACATTTTTTAAATTTAGAGCCCATTAACTGATGCACTGATAAATTTTATATCCTCAGCGAGGTTGATAGTGTCTGGTCGTTGGGCACTTAATCTTTTAAAATAATTTGAAAATGCTGAAAAGATGTAAAAAATATCTAATTTGTGTACTCACAAAATGCTCCTCTTTATGTCACTGTTATAAAACAATGTTTTCCTTTTATTATTTTGGTCATTATAAACTTTCCAGGGAATGGGATTTCATAAATTGCTGTGAGAACTTCCTATTTATGAGCATCTCTAATATCTTTAGGTGCTTCAAGATAATTAGAAAATCTTCAACTATCTTCTTGGCTTTTTCTGTTTTAGGGGTGAGTTTACTCATACCACATGGCGCCATCCCAGAGGAAAATTCTTGGGAGATTTATATGTCCATCAACCAAGGGGAACCCAGGTGAGAGAAAGATGGCATGTTAATAACATCTTAAAGATAGAATGGAACCTCTGCAGAAAATCTTCAGGGGTTAGAATATGAAGCATAGAGGTATAGCAGTGAGATAAGTCTATGTGACTATATAGAAGGAAAACTGACTCGCATAACTATGGGCTAAAATGAAAACATGCATAGCTTTACATTTTTTCAGTGACTGGAATCTAAAGAACAGACACCAATGTGAAACAGGGGACTGTTAGGCATATCCAGGGCCTGCCATAAACATTGACTGCCTCCCATTGTGTTCCCATCAAAAAGAAGGGGAAAAACATCATTCCAGCAGGCACCCTGCAGTGTTAAGCATTATGTAAACACATAGGTTGATTAACCTGTGCCTCCTTTAAGGTTATCCAAAGACCTGCAATGGATTGAGAGACAATTTCTTAGGCAATTTCCCTCAATGTAAAAATATGATCTAAGTGTCAATATCTTTCAGGTCTGACAAATAGCAACAGCATTAAATTCAATTACATGAACAAATACAAATCTTGACACATATTTTTTAATGAAAGGAGTTTGTTATTTTCCTAGCACAACTACCATATTTGTGGAAATGTCGCCTTCCTCCACACAAGATAAACCTAACTCCTCTTTAGAAAGCAATTTCTCTCATCAACTGGATATATACCCCTGGCATTCTTAGTCATAGCATCTTGGAATAGATTTTAGAATAGATTTTTTTGTTGTTGTTAGCAAAGAACACATGAAAGAAAAACACTGGAAGGAGAAAAAGCCAGAGAAACAGATGGTTTTGACAGATTTTGATAGCTATTTCTATAAAAGAATTTGTTGGTGCCCCGTGGTTTTAACTTTATGCTCTATGGGGCTTGAGAGAAATAGGAGGAAGAGCTCTCCTACTCAGTTATTGGGTAAGCTCTTTGAGGATATGCAGGGTGTACTCTGCTGGGCTCTCAAGTCATTTCCTTCATCTGATAGAGCTAGATTATCACCATGGACCTGAAAAAGTGTTGATGTCTAAATAGCTCCATTTGGCAAAAGGGGGAAGCCATGGCTCAGTGAGGTTTGAAGAGTTTACTCAAAATCTCAAATAAGTCAGTTAAGCAGATCTAAAAGCAGTCATCTTTGTTAACCTTTGGTTTATTTACATAAGAAAATGTATTTTTTTCGGAAACTCAGGTCATGTTCATTTACACATATATATTTGAATACATCATCCTGCAAATAACAAGTATAAGCAGAAGCCAGTTGGCCTGCCCTGTCATGGCCACCTGACCTCACACCATTCCCTGCAGTGGATCCAGGGAGTCTACATTTGGCTTCTTTCTCTTAAAGGCATCCCCAGGGTCTTCCACCTCCGTAGGTGAGAACCAACCTAAGGCTGCTTGCTTCACGGCTTCAAAAGCACCTCATTTACAACTTTCCTCAATCATTATCTCTTACAGAAGTTTCTTCTCCTTAGGTCTGAGCTAGAATGTGCCAAAAGACAGTTAACATGTAAGGTTTTAAATGAAATGACTCAAGATAGCAGAAAACAATGATCATTTGGGACATCTGTGCTGGTTTGAAAGGAATGTGTACCCTAGAAAAGCCATGTTTTAATCCTGACCCACCTTGAGGAGGCAGCTGTTTCTTTTAATCACTATTCAGTACTGCAGGTTGGAAACTTGATTAGAATATCTCCACGGAGATGTGACATGCACAATTGTGGGTATTGGCCTTTGATGAGAGGAAGATGCGACTCTACCCATTCCAGGTGGGTCTTGATTAGTTTACTGGAATCCTTTAAAAGAGGAAACATTTTGGAGAAAGGTTGAGCCATGAGAGAGCCACAAGAACCATGAGAGCCCATGTAGCCAGAGACCTTTGGAGATGAAGAAGGAAAATGTCCATGGGAAGCTTCATGAGACAAGAAGCCTGGAGAGAAAGCTGGCAGGTATTGCCGTGTTTGCCATGAACCCATATTCCAGTAGTTAGCAAACTAGAACAACATCCTACAGTTGTAAAAATAAGAGGAAGAAATACCTAAGCACTCAACAAAACCCAGGAACTTAGAAAGACAGGTTTGACCCAATTGGCCAGGTCTTACATCATCTCTAGCTTTGCGTGTCCCATGAGAGCCAATTCAGTTTGTTCTTCTGTATCTAAGACTTGAGTTCATTACCACCGCCTGGGATGGTGAAATGAAACAGAAGCAGGTTTTTCAGGCTTCAGATCTATGAGTTGTGAACTTCCTATCAAACTGAGGCTAAAATAAAATTGTAAGAAACATATAGTCTTTGTTTCTTTTGCTAAAACCCTCCCAGATATTCTTATCGCCTAAAGAAAATGACCAGTTTTCATTTAGCTAGCTTGGCAATCCTTACTGTCTTTTGAGAGCTTCAAGCTACTAAAAAAAAAAAAAAAAAACATTAAAAATAGCAAATGTCTTTCTGCTACTGCTCCTCTTTTGTTCTTTTAAGCCGGCGAGTTTTTTCCATCCTTGCCAGGAGGCTGCGAAGATCTGAGTTCTTCAGCTTTTAATCCTATGATTAATCAGGAAAAGCCCCTTAATATAGCTATTCCGTGTCACCCTTTCTTTATACTGTCACTTGAAAACCCATTTTCATTTTATTCCGTAGGTTCTGTCACTCTTAACTTGTGCTAAAAATGAGGCCTGTTTTCCTAAAATCTGTACAGTTGCAACAGCATTGCTCAGTTTCTCTCATCTTTGCCTCCAGGGCCAGCATTGTCCCTTCACTTTTAGCTCATGGGTGCAAGAATTGGATTTACCGCTTCCCCGCCACCTCCACACACACAGAATACGGTGGGTTCTTCCAAACATCTTTAGGCTGTGGTTAAATTAAGGTCTGTTTCATTTTCCTATGGATAATACATTTCTGCTGCCCCTTTTTAAGGCGCATCCCAGGTGTTGGCAGAGTGATGATTTAGTAGAACTGTAATGGATAGAATTGATCCAAATTCTATACCAGAGTCCCTGGGACGTGGCTGTGTGGAAGGAATCAAAGACTCAAAACAATACCCTGTATTCAAATAGTCTCAGATGGTTATATTTGATTTTTTTGCGTGTGTGAGCTTTAAGTGAGTTGCTCAATATCTGGACAGAATGTACCCTGCCTCTCCACGGAGAGCCTGGGTGCGTTCCTGGTAAGTCTAGAAAGCGGACACTCTGTACTTTGTATTCAGTGAGACAATATCACTTTCCTTCCCTATCATCCCTTTCTCTATCTATGTTTTCAGGCTTGAACAGCCTTCATAATGAATCTTTTCCATTCTTCTCTAGCCGCCTGCACCTTTGGTCAATTATAATGCTTAGGAAATCATCTCTGTTGGATTTTTTGCACATACATATGCATTAAATGGTTTGCTGAAAGGGGTTTTGCATCCTTGGAAAAGTAATAATTCCTTCTATATTGGTATGATTTACAAAGTACTCACCCACCTATGGGTCATTATTCTTTCACAATAATATTTTGAGACAGAGGATTTTCTACCAATTTTAGAGGTGGAAAAAAGAGAAACTGAAAAACAAAGGCTCTAAGACACTAAGACCCTCTCCCAAACGTATGTTACTTAATGCCAGAGCTAAGATTTGGAGTCAGGACATCTGCCTGCAATTCCATTGCTCATGTATGAAATGAATTCACCATTCCTTGAGGTAGAAGGCTTTAAGGGAACAAACTTCTGAAGTTGCATTCTAAATCTTGGCACTCGTAAGGAGGCAACCTCTCGAATAACACTATAAGACCACTGATAGTTAAACAAGGCAAGGTCAGAGGGCCTGCTGGACATCTTCTAGGAGTCTGTGGATAAGTTACTGTTTTTTACACATCGTAGAATTGAAAAGGAAAGACTGGAAACAAGTCTCAGTTCAGTGCCAAATCTCAGCAGGCATCACATTAGAAACATATGGCCTCAGTGGCAAAGAGTAAGGCTCAGGCATTAAAAGCCATGAGTTGAAATCTAAGCCTCACTACTTTTCCCCATGTGACTTTAGGTAAGTTAACAAAACTCTTTGTGCCCCTGTTTCCTCATCTGAAAAATAACAGGAAGTGTCTACCTTATGGGGATGCTGTGGAATGACATGAGAAACAATGTATTAGTGAGTGTTTTCCAGGGAAACAAAACTGATATGGTGTGTGTGGGGGGGTGGGGGGATGTTTATCAATATGATGAGACTTCTTTTAGGAATTGGGTCATGTGAACATGGGGACTGACAAAGTCCAAAATCAGTAGGGCCGGCAAGTTGAGAACTACCATGAATGTCAATGAATTCACCCAGGGGAAAGTGGCTGGCTGAAGTTGAGATGGGAATTATTTTTTCTGACTCCTGAAATCATCAGCTCTCCCTCCCAGGCCTTCATCGGATTGGATGAGACTTCTAACATTGCTAAAGGCAACCTACTTTGCTGATTGTATATATAATCAGACTTAGGTGCAATCAACTGAATAATAATTTAAATCCATGAAATATCCACACAGTAACAGTCGGGCCAGTGCTTACTTGACACCATAACCTAGCCAAGACAACACACATACTTACTTATGACAGACAACAACACAGATATTTGGTAGTCTCAAAGATGATAGAATAAGGAAAGAAAACTTAATTGATACATTTATCAATTAAGATTAAATACCTTTAATGTTTTCATCAATCCTGTGTGATAGCTACTAATAATCATAGTTTAATAAAAATATAATAATATAATAATGCCAATTTTAAAGGTTTGGGAATGCAAGTTCTTCATGTTTGCTTAGGTTTTGCAGGTAGGCAATGACAGGGCTGGGTACCAAAGCAAGATGCTCTGAATAATAATGTTTTCTTTAGACCACATCACATTTCCTGCCTTAAGGCATAAATAGCCATATTATTCTTGTGTTTGGTATGATATGCTCTAGAGAGAGAGGTCCTATGCCTAAAAATGGAAATATACCTTGAACTGAATAGGGAGGGCCCAGGTTTGGGAAGATGATGATAAATTCATGATACAATGTGGCCACCACTACAGTAGGAGATTTCACAGAAAACATTGAAAAAATAGAGGAGGACCCTTACTCCATTCTAGGAGCAAACTTGGGCAGAGGTAGGGAGAGAAAGGCAGCACAGAGTGGCTTCCTATAAATGTCATTTTTACCGAGTCTTACAAGGTGAGTAGGAAATAGACAAAGAAACACATAAGGTTTATTATTCAGTGATTTCCAGCAAGCAGGACACATTTTCCATTAGCCCTGTATAGAGGGGAGTGGAAGGGAGAGGGAGCTAAATCCAGACATTCTCTCCTGATTTGAACTCACTGTGATGTCAGAACATCCCCTTAAAAAGCTTCCTTCTAACTCCATCCCAGGCCTTGCTCTGGACAGAATGAAGAGTAAGGCTTCTTGTTCTTCCCCATTCACAAAACAGAGAGCACACAGAGGCATTCCCAAAACAGGAGGTTGAGTGGCCTCATGGCAAGGCAATGGCATGAAATTGGGGCTGCCAGAAGTATTTGCTGGTGACAAGCTTTTGGGTTTCTCCTGAATCAAGAATATTTAAGCAGCTAGCTCAAGGCAAGATCCAGCTTCCTTTATCACAAGCCTATTTGGAAGAGAAGCAGTGATCATTGAAAAAGAGGCTCTCTACATTCTGAAGCTTTAATTTGAAAGATTTGGGGTCTTTTTCTTTTTCATTTCCTCAGAAACTTCGGGGCAGGGGATGGAATTTCATACTATCAACTTAAAAAGATTTTGATAGTGTTTTATTGAAATGAGTTAAGATGTTCAAACAAGGGGATTAAAAAATCAACTGTCTCATTTCCAAGATTCTTCCAACGTATATTAAAATAAGATAATGATATAGACATAATACACTCCTCTTCCTCCCCCTCTCCAAGATTTCTCCTCTGTGAATCTCCCCACTGCTTGGTTGGAGAATAGAGAGCTGAACCAGAAAATTATTACATGGAGCTTTCTTCTGAGAAGCAATAAAATGAAACCAAAGGCAAACATTCATTTCTTTTTCCAATTAAACTGCCGAGTGGGTATTCCTGACCAAATGCTTAGGCTAGAATCGGAAATGTTGAAAGTAATCTTACAGAGGAATTACAAAAGGACATATATTTTAGAATTTGGGTTCAGCACAGATGGGATATTTCACCTACTCTGTATTTTTCTTTTTTGCTAGAGAATGTTGGAGTTCTGCCCTGTGTGTGGATGTTGGAAAGAGCATTGAGAAGGTAGAGATGGTGGTGGTAGAAAACATTTTATTTGTTAGGGTAGTTGAATAGTATACTAATTTTAATAGCAAAGCATGAAAAAAGACCTAATACAAGACTACGAAGATAGCTTTCCTAAGCACAGCTTTAGGAAATGGAGAAGAGGGGATAGAATTTCTTTCCCAGTAATGCGCTCACAGTAAAGATATAGAATGACGCCATATGGCTTTTCTTTCAAAGTCACATGAACAACACAAATAAAAAAGACTATAAAATAAAAAGTCTATATTCACATACCCACACATCTCTTACATGTCATGCTAACTGAGGACAGAGTACTCAAAAATGTCCTTAGACAATTTGGGAGGACTTCATTCCTAAAAGAGTAAAAAGAAGACATGTGTGTTCATCTTTGTCAATGAGATTAAAAGACTGGTCAGCTGGTTGTTCTACTCATAAAAAAATGGAGTTTACATGAAATGAGTCTGTAGTAAACTGTTCTTTATGTCAAAGCAAATATCTGAGGCCATTATAAAACCTCTCATCCTGGGTAAACTAGGAAACAGCGTACTATTCTTCCTGGGGCCTTTGACTGCTCTGCTTTCTCAGATGCTAAGAAACACCTGCAACCAGGCTACTGAAATTAGTGTAGGAGCCCCCAGTCAGAAAAGTGCCTCTTGAGCTCCAAATAAAAGTACATGCTTTGAGCTCTATCCTTAGACCAGATGACTAGCCAGATGTTGGAATTGCTGCAGGGGAGAAAGTCCTGATTAAAATATTTGGGCTGATTTGATTCTCTATTTGTCTTCTCAAGCTTGGAGGACTTCCCCACTAGCTTCATTCAAAAGCCATCCTACATCTCAGCCAAGAAATACAACAACCGTCTCACTCAACAGAGTTCTGGAACTTTAGAATAACCTTCACAATTGATATTAGGAGCTCAGTTCAGTTTTAGAACCAATGACTAAGTTCCAAACGCATTAGATACTGTGAATTAAGGACAACGTGATACATTATGTTCAAGTTTATTGCTGGTGGGGG
Source organism: Myrmecophaga tridactyla (assembly GCA_004026745.1). Classification (NCBI taxonomy): domain Eukaryota; kingdom Metazoa; phylum Chordata; class Mammalia; order Pilosa; family Myrmecophagidae; genus Myrmecophaga; species Myrmecophaga tridactyla. Next base: position 16,053 of record PVIY010037223.1, read on the forward strand.
TGGAGAGCAAAGTGAGAAAGAGGGAGGTTGCATAAAAGTAGCAAGGTGGTGTTTGAGCATCAGTGGAATTTTTCTGTTTTCCTGGAATTGACAATTAAAGCTCAGATTTGATTTAAAAAAAGAAAGAAAGAAAAGACATTAAGTACCCTAAATGCTAATTTCAGAAATCTGCCAGCTATAAGGTCAAAACCATCATCCCATCTCCCTGCAGAACCAGCTTGAGAGGCATTGTTTCAGCAGAACGGGTGCTGCTTCCCTCCCTGCCCCGTCCCACCCATATACTATGTGGCTTCCATCCAGATTGATATAAGTATGGGACTTGGAGAGAGGGAATGAGAAGTCACATTTTAGAGGAATGTCAGCATCAAAAGAGACTATTCCCTCCCTATCCAAAGCCAAAGAAAGGATGCCCTAAGTGAATTACTCAAAAAATTGAGTCAGCCACATGATGTGGACACTCATACCTCATTTTCTCATTGTTTATATTTGATGACTTGTTCCATGCCTACAAGGGAATAATAAAACTTTTGCAAACAGAGGGCATGGTAGTAAAGCCAAGGAGAGAGGGCAAAGAATACTTGCATAATTCCAGATCCCCATGTTCCAAGAAGTAGATAGGTACCCCAGGCATGGTGGGGGAGCATGGAGAGTGAGTGAATTGAAAATAGCAAGTTTGCCAAGAACCACTGCAATGTGAGGCATAGAGCTCAGGCATGAACTCTTTCAGAATTACTAGGGGAGAGTACAAGGCATTCCAGACAAAGCTGATACTATGTGCAAAGGCACAAAGGTACAAAACAACATTACATATATCAGAAACTAAGCAAATCAGTATTGATGGAACAGAGAATAAGGACTAGATGAAGTAAGGTCTTATTTGTTTCCTGGAGGAAATGTAACTGGTGGGGAGGGATTGATAAGACAAGATTTGGGAGACATGATTATATTTATATCTTAGCTGTATTATCTTCTGCTCTATCCTCACTGCCACTGCTCAAGTTCTCGTTATACAAGCACTGTCCTTGTGAGTAGGGTGAAACTATGTCTTGTTTTGCCCGGCACAATTATCAATAGTGCCTCTCTTCACCCTCAAAACTATCTGGATTTAGAAAATGAATTATAGTCACCCTCCTTTTGAGTATCCCTGTCTGTAGTTTGAACGTTGTAAATCTATTCTCTAATACCCATATTGCTGTCAGCAGGGAGAATTGAAGGAAACTTAGAGGGGAACTTGACAAGATCGTGTGTATGTATGTGTAATTCGGGGTGAAGGAGATGATGAAGTTGAAATTAATTCCCAGAATTTTGGCTTGGGCACTAGTGATTAATTAGTGGAGATTTGCCAGCTGAAGGTCACTTGAGAGTTTCTGATAATAGTTGCTCTGGGAGCAACTTTGAGTTTCTTTCCAAGGAATGCACCAAATTCTGGCTTAAAGGGAAAAAGAAAGGGGAAAAAAAGGATTAAGAATAAATAAATAGGGTGCACAGGTGGTTCAGTGGTAGAATGCTCACCTTTCATGCCGGAGACCAGAGTTCAATTCCAGGGCCATGCACCCCCCCAAATAATAATAATAATAATAATAATAATAATAAAATAAAATAAATAAATAAATAAAAAGAAGAAATAATATTTATAACCAGGTTCCAAAAATGATGTCTGAATCAAAATCTCACATCCAGATGTTGAGGAGAGTATGTGACAACACTCTTACGTACTAGTAAATTGTCATGATCTTTGTCATGGTATATTTTTTACCGGCTTCAGACAAGTTGAAATCTGTCATTCCCTATTCTTGCCTTCCCCTCTTAGAACTGACCCATTCTTGAACTCAGTGAGTAAAGTACGTAAATTGTTAGGGAAGCAACGCAGATTAAGTATTGTAATTGCTTAAGAAATGGAGACTCTTAGGAAGTGAGGTGCCATGTGAAATAGGGGTTCAGGCATTCAGAAAGTCAAAGGTGCAGGCCACTTATAGGTTGTTGGTTATATCTGGGCTTCAATTATATTATCTATAAATTTTATACATTATGAATTGTATTCCAGGATTTTGGTATGGACGATAAAATAAATTCATAAATGAGAAGTCCTGTGCAAACTGTAAAATACTATATAAAATTTTAACTTTTGATAACATTGTCTGCCCATATATTTTTTTTAACGTCAATAACAGAAGTTATCTAAGGCTCATAGAATTTCCTTTACTTTTTTCTCAATGATGCCAAGTCCTTCCCTTCTTACTGTTTAACACATCCTTAGACTAAGAGGAAAGGTTAATTCAGTCGCAGCAAAGATATTAACTGTTCACTCTAAAAGACCTTAAATGGAAAAACAATGGCCTCCCGGAAGCAAATCCTTTGAGCTTCGCTCTATTTCTTGTAACCCTCTTTAGGTATGTGATTATACTTTTTAAGGTATAGCTTGTCAGTCCAAGCAGTGGATTCCGGGTGGGCTGGGGTTTAACCTAGGGGTTTAATGAGCAGTTAGGCTGAGCAGGTGGCGTCGCCATCTTCAACAACGTCTGACCTTGTCACTTTCCCAGGCTTTTCTTGCAGGATAGTACTAAATGAAAATGAATGAATTGGCCCTCTCACCATTTCTGTTCAATGATTGGTCATGTATTTGAATCTGGTTTGTGGCATTAAATCCATTTTAGACATTTTTACGGAAAGACTAGAATTGATGGCAGATACCTATCCCTTTGAAGAGATTTGGCATTAATTAACCTCTATAATAAGCTAGGGACTGCTGAGAAAAAGTGCTTCCTAAATAGCAAGCAAAGGGGTTCTTTCTGCTTCGTTCTAGGGAGTAAATTGCTGCCATTTGGGAAAAGTATTAATTCTCTCAGGCAACCAGTGCCATGCAGCATAATAAAAGGAACAATTTATCAAATGGTATCTTAATGGCTAGAAGGGTTAATGTACCTTTAGCTGAAGACTGTATTCCTTTCTTCAGTGAAATCATGCTGATTTTTTCACAAAGTAATTTAGGTTAGAATGTGATATCATTCTCCCCCAAAAGTGAACTGAGGAAGAGAAAAAATGGAGAGAGAAAGAGGGAGAAAGAAAAAGGGGGAAAATAACTCTCGCTTTCTAATTTTATCATCTTTTTTTTGGGGGGGAGAAGAATATCCCCATTCCATTCCATGCACTTTACCTTTCTTTCCACCTCACTCTGCCCCCACACCCCCTTGCTCCACAAACAAACATGTAGAAATAAAATCGCCATTATTTGAATCAGTGTATATTTGAAACCCAGGTGAGTTCACAATGTAAAGTGATTAGAGAGGTCCAGGGGAGTCTTTAATTAAAGATGCCATTGATGAGATAACAATGGATTGTGAATATCGTTAATATATTTGAATGGAGGGTGCACCTTATTTCAATACGGGGAAAGTCATTGGTTCGTAAGTTTGATTGCACATTGTAAAGAAACTGCACATACTATAATTATTTTTATTTGTATGTGTCATCTCTTTTATTGCCCATGCTGGAAGTACAAATAACCAGTCCTATTAAGATATTTAATATATATTATCTTTTCTACTTCACCTGGTTATAGCCTCATAAAAACGCCTGGAGAAGACACCAGCCCACATGGTCTGCCCCCTATGTTTTCTAAGACAATCCACACAGCCTTTTGAAAACCTGTACAATCAACCTCCTGACTCCCTTGATTATAATCTTTAAGACAGATCATAACAATTGCCTAGGATTCCATAAAGTTGCATGCAAATATGAAGCTTCCCTCAGGAAATCAGAGCAGGGGAAAAAAAATCTGAAGCAATAAAGATATCCTGTGGACAAACAGACATCTTGGTCATACTGTGTTGCGTCTGGAAGATGACAGTGATGGGTCGTCAAAGAGAACAAGCCATAAAAATCCTGGTGGGAGGCAAAATAACTGCCTCCTAAAGATGTCCTGGAACCTCAGAATATGTCACCTCCCTTGGCAAAAGGAACTTTGCAGATGTGATTACAGTTAAGGACCTGGGGATAGAGAGATTATCCTGGAATATCTAGGTGGGCCCAATTTAAGCATTCCTTATAAAATGGAAGCAGGAGTGGCAGAGTTAGAAAGATTTAAAGATGTGATGCCACTGGCTTTGAAGATGGAGGAAGGAGCAAGAAGCCAAGGAATGCAAGTGGTCCTTACAAGCCAGAAAAGGCAAGGAAATAGATTTTCTGCTTTAGCCTCCATAAGGAGCACAGTCCTGCTGACATTTTGTCTTTAGCCTAGTACTTCCAGTTACTGCTAATCAATCAACTTCTGACCTACAGAATTGTAAATAATGAATTGTGCTATTTTATGCAAACAAATCTGTGGTAATCTGTTACTGCGGGAATAGGAAATGAATAAACAAGCATCTATCTTGACCACTCTATATACCTCATAGCCCTGCATCCCTAAAACGTTCTCACTTGTCTGTGAACACAACCTTAACAATTCTCATGCGAACATTTTACCTTAAAAATTCTACATTTGTAGAATTTGTCCCAGAAATATGTCCCAGAAAGCACCTCTTGAATGCATTACTGCACCCAAACTCTACCCTCCCCCACCATCACCACTGATAGAACAGGAGGTCGGATGCCCAGCTCTGCCTCTTATAAGAGATGTGACCTTGACTTCATCAGTCTACCTAGTTGCCAAGCCTTCTTTTTCCTCATCTGAACGAGGACAATGTTGGGCCTGATGACTCATATACCTTTCCACAACCTAAAATTAAACAATTAAGTGAAATGGAACTCAGATCTCCTCCAGAAAAGGCTGTTTCCCATTCAAAATGTAAATGAACAAACAACTTTGTAGATATAAAAAATGTCACAGCAGTATTTTGCATAGATCCACTCTTCCTTTCCTCTCACTTTACAGCACTTCCAGTGAGCTATCATCTCATTTCTTCTAGAAAATGAGCTAACTGAAATCCAGACACTGTATGAAAGATGAGGGTTAAATTGCATCGAGGAACTGGTGATTTGCACATGATTTGTGATTCCTTTAGTATATTAATTGGTAAACACCCTACGAATGTGTGTGTAAACTAAAGCCGTGTAACATATGCAAACAGTTTAATTTCTCAATGTGGTGTTGCTCACATTTCAGCAAACTCTGATACTCATTCCAGTGTGTTTGTGATTTCGCTCCCACCCCAACCCCCATTGTGCCATCTCCCTTCCTATGATCCCATTTCAAATAATGTTGCGTGGGTGACACAGATCTTTCAAACCTTCCATAGTAGAGCCATATGTTGCTATGCTTAGTGCATTGCACTTGATTCTGGTTGTAATCCACTGTTCTAACTGCTCCTTTCCCTGCCCCAACTAATGGGATATAATGGCTTGATGAGTTATATTATTTCCAGCTACTGCTAATCAACCTCCAACCTGACATCCTTGCTTATTAATATACTTTCTAGAGAAAGCAGATGCAGAAGCAGCCCCTGTGCCATTGAATTTCCAATCATAGTAACTTCAGCTGAAGCTTTAATGTTGAGCATTTAAACTTGACTAGCATCCATATTCTACTTTGGAAACCCACTCCGCTCTAACAAAGTCCCAACCCCACATGCATGAGATGTTACTTTGGATATTTTCTTAAAATCTATACATATTTTCTTTAATTTTAGTGTCAGGGACACTTTGCATGTAAGAATTGCAAATAAAGCATGCAGGTTCCTGGGTCCTATCCAAGAAGCACCTAATTGAAATCTTCAGTGGTGGGATTTTTTTTTTTTTTTTTTTTTTTTTTTGGAGAGAGCAGGCTCTGGGAATCAAACCCAGGTCTCCAGCGTGGCAGGTGAGAATTCTGCCACTGAGCCGCCACTGCACCACCCAGGAATATAATTTTAAAGAAGCTACCCAAGGACTTCTGAAACACCTTAAAATTTTAAAAGCACCTAAAGGGAAGATTTTGCTCAACTTCAATTTGTTTCCTCTATTCTTCTCCTCATTTCCTAATCCCCCTTTCTAGGAGTCTATTTTCTTACATCAGACATAGCTGTTACCAGAATTTAAATCCTCAGGAGACCCAGTCAGAGTGTTGGAGTTGACTGATGAGCCACACCAGCATTAAGTGCCCCATCTCTCCAGGAAATTCAGTGATGGCATTTTCCTGGGGCTGATATGAAAGCCCTGGCCAGAATCTGAAAGTGAAGCAGTCAGATGATTCAAAGAAAACAACAGAAATAATAAACCCCAAAATTTTGATGTTTACCCATAGCAATTTTAGTACCCTACATCAAAATATGAGGGCTTTGATGAAAAGAGAAAAAGAAAAGTAATAATTAAAACTATGTGTCTTCTTGGGTAGCAAACAGTAGGGGACTGGAGCTACCATCCTTTCTGAGCTCTAATTTTAAGACTAAGTACAGCTTCCATCTATCAGCCTTTTATGTCTGTTCCATTAAAATATGATTTAATTATGTATCGACCCAGGGTCTGACATAGTAAAACTATCATTACTCTCCTGCCTGGATTCCTGAGTGATACTCTGGGTAAAGGTGATCAAACCTACATTAATCTACAATATAGCCCATAAGGAGGAAAAGAGGAAAGGATAATTACCAATCGCAGCATGACAGACAACAACAACAATGAAAACCTCATCTTGAAATTTGGAGCCAGTTATTTTCCTTGAAGGAAGTGACGACTTACAAGTCTAGCACCAGGTCAAGAAAGCACAAGGTAAAATGTGCGCTGATCTGCCTCCTGACCTCCCACGCTTAGCAGTTGCCTCCTGGCAGCTCACCTTCTTCAGCATGACCTTCAGTTGACCTTGGTATGCAGGTAGATGCCGTACGTAGAATGTCAGTAACTACACAAAGTGGATTTTCTCCCCACCACCAGCTGCAGAAACTTCAATACCCTTCGCCATACTTCTTATGCAATAGTCGGGAGCCCTGCAGATTTCATTACAAGAATTCTGGAAAAATTCTCCTTGGCCCTTCAATCTTCATTCATTTAAAAACATTATTTTTTCAATTTTTATACTATTTCAGGCTTAATGGAAAGTTGCAAGAATAGTAGAAATAATTCTCACATAACCAATACCCAGATTCATAAATGTTAACATTTTACTATATATGCTACTATATTCTTTCTTCTTTCTCTTTCTCCCTCTCTCTCCCCCTACTCTGTGTGTAAGTGTGTATTTTTTTAAGGCATTGATAACAAGATCACCGTTCATTCCTAGATAGTTCAGTGTATCTATCTTTAAAACTAGAAATTCTTTTCATAACCACAGCAAAATTATCAAAAGCAAAAATTAACATTGATGCAATACTATCATCTATTCCATAGGCCTTATTCAAAATTCACATATTATCCCAATAGTGTCCTTTATAGCAAATAAAAACCTAAATCTATTTATTACATTCAGTAGTTATATCTCTTTTAATCTGAAAAAGTTCCTGAGTCTTTCTTTGTATGTCATGATATTGATATTTTTTAAAGAATACAGATCAGTTACTTTTTAAAATGTCTCTCAATTTAGGTTTGTGTGATTTTTCCTTTATGATCAGATGCAATCCGTCCACTTTAAAAAATATATTTTTATTTAAGAGTATAAACAATATACTTCATTTAAATATGCCTATGGTTAAGTTAATTCGGATATTCATTTTTGGTGGGTCTAAACCCAAGCACTTTTTCAGGAATATCACAGAAGTGATGCTTGGCTGTTTTCAGTGTTTCATATCAAGAGTTGTTTTGGTTTGTTAAAGCTATTGGAATGCAATATATCACAAATGGGTTGGCTTTTTCAATGGGGATTTATTAGGTTACAAATTTATAGTTCTAAGGCCATGAAAATGTCCAAAATAAGGCATCATGAGAAAGATGCCTTCTCTGAGGAAAGGCTGCTGGCATACAGGGTTCTTCTGCCATGTGGGAAAGTACATGCCAATGTTTACTGGTCCTTCTCTCCTGGACTCTGGTTTCAATGGCTGTCCCTCTAAGCTCTTATGGGTCCTTGCTTGTTTCTTATAGGGTGTTTCTCTCTGTGCTCTCTCTCTGGGTCCTTCTCTTGGTTTCATCTCTCTGTCTTTTATCCTTTCATAAGGATTCCAGTAAAGGATTAAGACCCACCTTTAATTGGGTGGGTCACATCTCCATGGTAACAATTTAATCAAAAGGTTCCACCCACAATAGGTCTGTACCCACAAGAATGGATTGAAAGAACATGGCCTTTTCTGGGGTATGTAAGAGCTCCAAACCAGCACAAGAGGTATGTTCTATCTCTTCGTCCCATTACTGGCAATGTAAACTTAATCACTTGGCTTTGGTGACGTCTGCCAAGTTTCTCTAGTATAAACTAGTATTATATCCTTTGTAATTAATAAGTACCTTGTGGGATGATACTTTGAGACCATTAAATAGTCTCTTGCTACTTTTCAAAACCTTTGCCCAATAGGTTAACATTCATGGATGATTCCTGACAGAATCCAAGCGTTAATATAGTTGGATGCCAAATGATGATTTCTCTAATTCCATAAGTCCTTCTACATTTATTAGTTGGCTTTTTACTGTGTTCTAGTTTGCTAGCTGCCAGAATGCAATATACCAGAAACAGAATGGCTTTTAAAAGGGGGAATTTAATAAGTTGCTAGTTTACAGTTCTAAGGCCGAGAAAATGTCCCAATTACAGCAAGTCTACAGAAATGTCCAATCAAAGGTATCCATCCAGGGAAAGATACCTTTTTTCAAGAAGGCTGATGAAGTTCAGGGTTTCTCCCTCAAGTAAGAAGGCACATGGCGAACACAGTCAGGGCTCCTCTCTCTTGGCTGGAAGGG
>PVIY010037224.1:0-24845 GCA_004026745.1 Myrmecophaga tridactyla
AGGATTGGCTGACACTGTCGTTGGGGCTAGAGGCAGACCTCAGTTTCGCGCCTTGCGCCTGCGTACTGTTTTATTAGCCTGGACAGTGGCGGGAAACGGAGAACAAAGGAGTGGAGAGAAAGAAGAACAAGGAAGTGGGCTCCGCTCTGGCAACCATGTTACTGTCATTGCTAAACTCAGTGTATATCCGTATTGACTGCTCCCAACAAGCTTGCAGACTAGAACAGATTTTGCTACTGGAGAAGTGGGGTGCTGCTGTGGTTTGCAAAAACCAAACATGTTGGAACGGTTTTTTAAATCGATAAGGGGAAGGTTCTGGAAGAATTATGAGGAGCTTGATAGAGGAAGGCCTAGAATGCTTTGATGAAACTGTTGGTAGAAATGTGGACTCTGAAGATACTTCTGATGAGGCTCTAGATAGAAATGACGTGTGTGCTTTTGCAAACTGGAAAGAAGGTGATCCTTGTTTTAAAATGGCAGATAATCTGGCAAAATTGACCAGTGGTTTTGGCTACAAGGCAGATTTTAAAAGCCATGAACTTGGATATTTAGCAGAAGAGATTTCCAAATTAAATGTGGAAAGTGCAGCCTAGTTTCTACTCGCAGCTTATAGTGAGATGTGACAGGAAAGAGATAAGCTGAGAACTAACTAAACTCTTGGGTTCAAAGAAACCAAAAATCGATGTTCTGGAAAATTCTGGGCTTCCAGGAAGGGAGACCCCAGAGAATGGTGACCCACATGAGGATTTGGCTAAATGTGGAATTGGTCAGCCATTTCAGAGAAAACCAGGATTGGAGATGGAGTTTTCCAGGAAGGATTTGTGTGGAAACTCCTTATGGCTGATGGCCATGATCCTTGCATACTACATAGAAAGCCAACAAGAGTGCTGTGGGACCTGTATAAATACAACCAGTGCCAGTTTTGACTGGGGGGGGGGGCTCAAATAAAGGACAAAGTGAAAGTAAAATGTCTTCAGAGGCAGAACCATGGAGGCTGGGGTCTGAAGTCAAGAAGCCTCAGGCTAGAAGAGCAGACCCACCCAAGCACATGGAGAGGGTGAGTTTGCCCTGAGGACAGAGGATGGGCCTTCCACCTCATTGCAGTGAAAGAATTGTGGAGAGCACATTCCTTGGGGGGTGGGGAGAGCCTCACCATGTGGAGGAGTTGAGTGCGTGTCATGGAGATGGCAGAGAGCCCTGGTGCAGCCCTGATGCTTGGAGAGGGTGGAGCCAAGAAAAAGGGGGTCTCCTCAATATCCCCAAAGATTGCATTCAGAGAGAGCCAATCCACTGCATAGGCCCTTGGAAAGGGTGGGACTACCACTTTCTAAAGCCTCAAAGATAAATGACTCTCAGTTTTCAAAATCTAATGGAGCTTGTCCTGCAGGTTTTCGAGACTGCTTGGGTCCAGTGACCCCTGTGTTACTTCCAATTTCCATGCCTATAGCTGACTTTGATGAGATTTTGTACTGTTTCTGACTTTGTATTGCACTTCTATCATTACTGAAATGGTTTAAATGTTTCTGATATTGTTATGGAATGGATGTATTTTGCATTTGGAAAGGACATGTTCTTTTGGGGGTCCAAAGAGTGGAACATACCAGTTTGAATGTGTGGTGGACCCCAGAAAATCCATGCCCTTTAATCTTGTGCTGGCTTGAAAGGAAGTATGCCCCCTAAGAAAAGTCATGTTTTAATATAAATCCCATTTCATAAAGGTAGAATAATCTCTATTCAATACTGTGCGTTTGAAACTGTAATGAGATCATCTCCCTGGGTGATGTGATTTAGTTAAGAATGGTTGTTAAACTGGATTAGGGGATGACATGTCTGCACCCATTTGAGTGGGTGTTGATTAGTTTCTGAAGTCCTATAAAAGAGGAAACATTTTGGAGAGAGAGACTCAGAGAGGGCAGAGAATGCTGCAGCACCACAAAGCAGAGAGTCCACCAGCAGTGACATTTGGAGATGAAGAAGGAAAACGCCTCCCGGGGAGCTTCATGAAATAGGAAGCCAGGAGAGAAAGCTAGCAGATGATGCCATATTTGCCATGTGCCCTTCCAGCTGAAAGAGAAGCCCTGACTGTGTTCGCCATGTGCCATCTCACTTGAGAGAGAAACCCTGAACTTCATCGGCCTTCTTGAACCAAGATATCTTTCCCTGGATGCCTTTGATTGGACATTTCTATAGACTTGTTTGAATTGGGACATTTCCTTGGCCTTAGAACTGTAAACTAGCAACTCATTAAATTCCCCCTTTTAAAAGCCATTCCATTTCTGGTATATTGCATTCCGGCAGCTCACAAACTAGAACAAATCCTCATTTAATATTGCTGGCTAGGAGCATTTTTTATTGTTTCCATGGAAATGTGACCCACCCAATTATGGGTGATAATTTTTGTGTATGTGTGTGGGTGATAACTTTTGGCTTCGATGGAGTTATGACTCCACCCATTCCAGGTGGATCTTGATTAGTTTACTGGAATCCCTTAAAAGAGGAAACACTTTTGGAAAAGGTTGAGAGCTATGAGAACCACGAGAGCCCACATGGCCAGAGACATTTGGAGATGAAGAAGGAAAGCATCCCTGGGGGAGCTTCATGAAAAAAGAAGCCTGGAGAGAAAGCTAGCAGATGACGCCGTGTTCACCATGTACCTTTCCAGTTGAGAGAGAAATACTGAATGTCATCTGCTTTTTTTGCACCAAGCTATCTTTTCCTGGATTCCTTAGATTGGACATTTCAATATCCTTGCTTTAATTTACAGCTTTAGAACTGTAAACTTGCAACTTAATAAATTCCCCCTTTTAAAAGCCATTCTTTTTCTGGTGTATCACATTCTGGTAGCTAGCAAGCTAGAAAAGGTCTTCCAAGTATATACCAATAACAGGGTTGCAGGATCCTATGGCAACCCTATACTTAGCCTCCCATGGAACCACAACACCGCCCTCCAAAGGGGCTGCACCCTTCAACTTTCCTACCAACAGTGAATAGTTACACCTCTCTCTCTCTTCACATTTTCTCCAGCACTTGTATCTTTCTGTTTATTTATTTATTTAATTTTGTATGCTGCATGGCAGGGTCATATTTCATTTTCTTTTCCAGGTGAGTATCCTGTTATTGCAAGAACCATTTGTTGAATTTTTGTTTTTGTTTGTTTGTTTGCTTGCTTGCTTGTTTTTTGGATCCATTTCTGGATCTTTACAATCAATCCTGTTGAATATTCTGCACTCCTTCAGCAGCAAATGCCCAATCTCTACCCTCTTTCTCTCTCCTGATATCCTGTGTTCTCAACTTTAACTCTGAAAGGTCACCCTTTAATATTATTTCATATAAGTGAGACCATACGGTATTTGTCTTTTTCTTTCTGGCTGATTTCACGCAACATAATGTCCTCTAAGTTCTTCTGCATTGTTGCATGCATCATGATTTTATTGTGATATAGCATATCTTATTTTTTTCCTCTTCTTTTACCTTTACTGATATTTTCATTTCTATGTTTCTCCAGACCTTTCTCTTGTCTTTTCCTATCTAGCTGTAGTTTTAAACTCTACCTCATTTTTGAAGGACACTTTTGCCAGATGTAGAATTCTTGGTTGGCAGTTTTTCTCTTTCAGTATCTTAAATATACCATAGCCATGCCTTCTCACCTCCATGGTTTCATCTGAGAAATTTGTACATAGTCTTATTGGGCTCCCCTTATATATGATGAATTGCTTTTCTCTTGCTACTTTCAGAATTCTTTCTTTTGTGCTGGACATTTGACAATCTAATTACTAAGTGTTTTGGAGTAGGTCTATTTGGATCTATTATGTTTGGGGTACATTGCACTTCTTGGATCTGTAATTTTATATTTTTCATAAGAGTTGAGAAATTTTCAGTGATCATTTCCTCCATTATTCTTTCTGCCCCTTTTCCCTTCTCTCCTTCTGGGACACCCAAAACACATATAGTCATGCATTTCATGTTGTCATTCAATCCCCTGAGACCCTGTTCATATTTTTCCATTCTTTCCCCTATCTGTTCTTTTGTGTGTAGGATTTCAGATGTCCTGTTCTCTAGTTCACTAAGCCTTTCTTCTGTCTTTTCAAATTCACTTTGGAAGTTTCCATCATGTTTTTCCTCTCTATTATTGTGCCTTTCCTTCCATAAGTTCTGCTATTTATTTTTTCAAGCTTTCTCCATCTTCTTTATGTGTGTTCAATGTGTTCTTTATACCTGTCATATCTTTTGCCATATCTGCCCTCAACTCATTGACTTGATTTTTTAATTGATTTAGTACATTTATTTGAAAATTAATTGGTTGTTTCAATTCCTGTATCTCCTTTAAAGTGTTAGTTTTTTCCTTTGGGCCATATCTTCATTTATCCTAGTATGACTTGTACTTTTTTGTTGGTGTCCAGGTAACTAATTTCCTTGATTAGTTTATTCTGGAGGTTGTTTTCACTCTTTTACCTAGGGTTTTCTTGTTGGTTGGCTTTGTTCTCCATCTGTTCTTTGACATTCAGTTCAACTTATTCTAGACTTCTAGTATGGCTTCTGTTTAACTGGTCAAAAATTTCCAGATATATATATATATATATACATATATATATATATGTATATATATATATATTAGAAAGTTTTCTCCAGATATGATCTACCCTGATCACATTTTCCCAGACAATGTAGGCCCAGTTATCAGAAGGAGTGTGTAATCAGTATCAAGTTTCCCTGAGGATAAGACCCAGCAGGTTGTCTGACTTTCCTGTGGAGTCTCTAAACTCTGTATTTTCCCTATCTTGCCCATTAGGTGGCATTTCTCAGCTCACAGCTCCCCACTAGTGTAAAGTGGTGTGGAGCCTCTGGTTGAGACAGAGACTGAGGTGGAAGGCAAGCTCAAGCTTTTCATGGTTCCTAGCACCTGGGATCTGAATTCTCTGATTTAGGGTCGCCACTTGATCTGGGCCCCACTCCCTTTTCCTGGAGACCATAAGCCCTTTAGGTAATTATATCCTTCACTTGAAGTGTTACTTTGTCTCTCAGACCTATCTGAACTCCACCCTTGCCTGGGTCAGTGTTGACAATTGAAAATGCCTAAGAGTTTCTCTAATAAGCTATTTAGAATACTTTAAAAAAAAAAAAAAAGAAGAAGGAGAATAAGAATGAAGAAATACAGAAAAAGAAATAAAATCCCTTTTCAGAGCCAGTACTCATCCCTCAAAGTTTGTCATCAAGAGCCAGAGTTGGTATTTTGGATACAGCCCTTGTTCTAGTCTTCTAGCTGCCAGAATGTGATCTACCAGGAACAGAATGGTTTTTTAAAAGGGGAATTTATTAAGATGCAAGTTTACAGTTCTAAGACCATGAAAACATCCCAATAAAAGCAAGTCTATAAAAATGTCCAAATTAAGGCACCAACAAGAGGTTACCTTCAGGGCAGGCCACGGTGGCTCAGCAGGTAAGAATGCTTGCCTGCTGTGCCCAAGGACCCGAGTTCGATTCCTGGTGCCTGCCCATTTGAAAAAAAAAAAAAGAGGTTACCTTCATTCAAGAAAATCCAATGAAGTTCAGGGTTTCTCTCTCAACTGGAAAGGCACATGGTGAACATGGCTACATCTGGTAGTTTTCTCTCCAGGCTTCTTCTTTCATGAAGCTCCCACAGGGGCATTTTCCTTCTTCATCTCCAAATGTCTCTAGCTCTGTGGTCTCTTGACTCTCATGAATCTCATGGCTCTCCAGCTTTTTCCAAAATGTGTCCTCTTTTAACAGATTCCAGTAAACTAATCAAACCCCACCTCGAATGGGTGGAGTCACATCTCCCTCTAATCTAAGGTTAATACCTACAATTGAGTGTGCCACATCTTTGTGGAGATAATCTACTCAAGTTTCCAACCTACACTGCTGAATAGGCATTAAAAGAAATAGCTGCCTCCACAAGATGGATAAGGATTAAAAGATGGCTTTTCTAGGGCACATAATCCTTTCAAACCAGTGCAGCCCTTTTCCAAATATTCTGACCTTGGAAGCCTCCTTCTTTTTTCTTCACCAGCCCTATCTCCTCTCTTTCAGGTTTGTTTTCCTGCTTTCTCTTGGTCTATCTGTGCTTGGAACTTCTATCCAGCAGTCTAAATTTGTTCATTAAAACCGCAATTAACACTCGGTTGAGCTACCTTCCCTTGCTCCTAGTAGAGAGGGCTTCTTTGCCCCATGGGGAAGTGTCTCCAGCAGCCTACTGTGCCAATGGGAGAGTAGCACTAGCCTCCAGAGTTTAGGAACTTTACTTACAGTCTGTGCTATGATCTTGGCCCCTCCACCCATTTCAAGCTGATGTGCAATGTGTGTTTGGTCCTGGATGTCTCCCAAACAGTTATTCTAGAAGGTTCCTAGCTATTTTTTTATATGGCTTTTTTTCTTTTTGTTTTGTTTTTTGTTTGTTTGTTTGTTTACATGGGCAGGCACTGGGAAATGAACCCAGGTCTCCAGCATGACAGGCAAGAACTCTGCCTGCTGAGCCACCATGGCCCACCCAGTTCCTGGCTATTTACTAGCTGTTCTACAAGACTAACTAAATTCCACACCTTCCTATGCCACCATCTTGCCCCTGCCTCTTTATCATGGCTTTATTCCCTTGTTTCTAGAACACCATTCTCTTTTTGTTCTCTTTCTACCTCATTGGTGGCTGTGTATCAGTTTCCTTTGCTAGAAATGTCCCTGTCTTTGATCCCCAGATGTTAGAATTCCCCAGACTCAGTTCTTGGACCTCTTTCCTTCTCTATCTACACTCATCCTTTGATGCGCTCATGCAGTCTCATAATCTTAAATACTATGTGCATATTGATCATTCCTACATTTATTCCTCAAGCTCTGAATTTTCCCTTGAATTTTCAACTTAAAGAGTTATCCCTCATTGAATGTCCAACACCCAAACCTGCTTTTCCCATTGTCTTACATATCTGTTAAATGGTAAATCTGCTTTTTCAGTTGATCTGGTTAAAAATTTTGGAGAAACCCTTTCCCTGTCTCCTACCCTTATATCCCACATGCAAGCCTATTATTTCAATTCTCATGTTTTTCCAAAATTCCACCACTTATCACCACTTCTCCATTATCACCCCATATAAGCCTTCCTCAAGTTTTACAATAGTCTCCAAGTGATCTTACTGCTTTCTACCTTGCCCTCTACAGTTGATCTTCAACAAGAAGTCAGAATGACTGTCTAAACATAAATCAGATTATGTTACTCCTCTGCTAAAAACCCTCCAAATGCCTCTCATCTTCTTCATGATAAATCCTTACAATGACCTCAAGACCTTAATGATATGCCACTTGTATCTTTCTGATCTAATCCCCTGTATTTATCACTTCTTCTTGCTGCTTCTCAAAAAGGCCATACATGCTCCCATCTCACAAGCTTTACATTTCCTGACATCTGCTTAAGATGCTCTTCCCTGAATATCCACTTGGCTTGCTTCTTCACTTCCTTAAAGTCTCTGTTCAAAGGTCACATAATCAACAAGGCCTTTCCTGACCACCCTATATCTAATAACAACCTCATCCCCACCCCAAAGATACTTTGTTTCCCTCATCAGGCTTGATTTTTCCTGTAGCACTCAATAATATCTGATCGGGGTTGAATCATTTCCCTACAAAAGGCATGCTCAGGTCCCAAACCCTGGTCCTGTGGGCATGAACCCATTTCTACCAGGACTTTTGAAGATGTTATTAGTTAAGGTGTACCAAAAGTTAATGAAGGTGAAGACCTCATAGGCACAGGGAATTGGGCTCAGAAAGAGAAGCCACAGGGAGCAGTCAGAAGTTGGAAGTCAATGAAACCCAGAAGAGAAAGGAAAAGATGTTGCCATGTGAATTGCCATGTTACAGAAAAGCCAAGGAATCCCAAAGACTGCTAGCCAATCAGAAGATACCAACCCCAGGAAGAGGCAACCCTTCTGGCCTCTGAAATGTGAGCAGTTAATCACTGTTTAAGCCAACCCACTGTGTGGTATTTGCTGTAGCAGCTGAGAAACTAAAACACTTATAATTTATATATGCTTTTTAATTGTTGTATTATTCCTCTCTAAGATATAAGCTCCATAAGGGAAATGGCTTTGTCTATTTTGTTTACTGTGGTATCCCCAGCACCCAGAACTCTTAGTAGTAGGTGCTCAACAAAGAGTTGTTATACAGATGTCTATTTCTTTTGCATTATTATCTTTTATACTTTAGTGGTGACTTGATATTTCTTTATGAGCATATATTTATTATATCTTTTTTTGTTCTAATAAATTATTCTCAAAATTTCCAAAGACATTTTCATTCCTCTATTATGCTTTCAAGGTCAGCACAGCCTTCAGGCATCATAGTATAAATCTTTCTCACAGTAACTAATTCTTAGTTTTTCCTGTTAAAGTTAATATGGGTTTTTTGAAATGTTCACCTAGTTTCAGACTTTCTGCCATTGTGGGTATATTCTCAATCTTTCTGTCAGTTCTCTTCTCTCTTTGATGTTATACTTCAAATTTAGATCTGGGTTGTTTTTAAGATTCCTTCACTATTTTTGCAACTTGCTTTGTTTTTCATTTGTTTGATCTTTGTTTGTCTACCTGTATTTGTCTTTGTGATCAAGGTGGTGATAGCAAAACACAATGATGAAGTCCCATTAAAAGAAAGAACTTCCATGCTGGAAACCTGGGTTTGATTCCCAGTGCCTGCCCATGCAAAATAAATAAATAAATAAATAATAAAAACTTGAAATATAACATAGATATTGTCTCTATAGCATTTGAAGACCTGGGTGTTAATCTCTCTCTTCCACTACTTTCCAGTTATGATTGCTTATCTTGTTTAAGCAAGATGTATCCCTAAATCTCAGTTCTTCTTTGTGAAAAGAAGTAAATGATAATTAGAATGAAACAGGGTAAAGATGTGAAACTTTTAACACAATGATAAATTTAAATGCATTCATCATAAAATTAAGAAAGCAAAAGACTTAATAATTGGAACACATGTAAGATATATAACCTCAGTTAAAGCATATAATTACAGCAAAGGAATATTTAGAACACCAAAATCATTTCATGTCCTGAAGACACTCTCAAACAAAGGGTAATAAGTTGAAACTAGAGGTATGAATGAGAGTAAGAAATAGAACATGGCAAGTAATAAATATTAGTTATTGTTCCCATCAAAATAAAGAGTTCTTGGAATGAACTGGATGGTTTCGCATTTTTATTTTAAGAACATATGTTATAACTTAAATTGTTTAAAATTTTGCAGTTGTTATAGTTATGACTTTGAAATCTGAAACTATTTTGTCATGTGTGGGAAAAGAAGTCAGACCAGATACAATTACAAAATCTGATTGCGACAAAGTAGAAAAAGTCAACCTACTTAGCTAACTACATCGTCCTACTTAATGTTGAACAATTTAGCTGACAGTATCAAAAGATAAGTCTTCTGAGCAATCTAAAGTAGAAATTAGATTAAAACTTGCCTGGATTGATGCCATTAAAAAAGGTAAAGTAGTAGATTAGAAAGGTAGTTTTCTCACACCAGTCAGCTTCCAATAGGTATAAGAAAACAACAAATGAAACCAAATCATAAAATAGATCTTCTGTGATAATCTTAATGGTAAATTTCAAAATAATTTATTGGTCATATATACAAAATAGGTCCATGAGAAGTTGTTTTAATTTGCTAAGGCTACCAGAATGCAATACACTATAGATGGATTTGGCTTTTATAAAAGGGATTTTTTTTAATTACAAATTTACAGTTCTTTGGAGGAAAGGCAGGTAGCTTTCACCTGAGTTCCTCTGTCACATGGGAAGGCACACAGCGACATCTGCTGGCGCTCTCTCCCAACTTCTGGGTTCAAATGGTTTTCCCTGGGGTGATTCCTTCTGTATCGCCAGACATCTGGGTCTGAGCTGCTGCCTTCCCTTCTTACCTCTCTCTTTTAAGCCTCCAGCTAATTAAACTAAACCCACTCATTGCAGAAGGAGCTCCCCTTAGCTGACCACAGATGTAATCAGCCTTAGGTAAATCCCACGTGCTGATGATTTAAGTCCACAGAAAGAGAACAACTGGGCACCATCACCTGGTTGACACCTGAACCTAACTATCACAGAAATAGTCCACATTTAAGAGAAAATGAGATTTCAAAAGAGTGTTTAAATTAAGAGGTATTTAAACCCAAAATATTAAGCATCCAGAGCCTTGAAGATATCAGAGATCAGAGGATACATACATAAAAGCAATAAATTTCAAAGTGCATCACAACAATTAGTTGTAGAACAGATTTCCAAGTTTGGTATGGGTTACATTTTCAGAATTTTAGGATTTTATTTCTAGCTGCTCTAAGGTACTGGAGACTAAAAGAAATATCAGCATAATGATTGAGCAATCATACTCATTTGTGAAATGCGATCTTCTCTGCATAACTTCACCATCACCTTTAATCTTTCTCCTACTCTTTAGGGGTATTTGGGCTATGACCATTCTAGCTTTTTCCTGTTGGAAGGGGCTGTCAATAATATGGGATAGGGGAATGGAACTAGTTGATGTTCTGGAGAGGATGGGCCCTCTGTATTTTAGGACTTTTCTGGTCCTGGGACCCATCTGGAGGTTGTAGGTTTTGGAAAGTAACCCAAGTACATGGAACCTTTGTAGAATCTTATATAATTCCCTAGGCATTCTTTAGGATTGGCAGGAATGGTTTTGGTTGGGGGTTGGCAAGTTGTGATCAGTAGCAACGTCTAACTGAAGCATGCATAAGAGTGACCTCCCACCTACTCTTTTTTATATATTATATTTGACACTCTTTTTTTTTAAGCACACAAAAGACAACATGATTGAAAACCAAGAGGGGAGAAACAAATAAAGAAGCAGAGTGGGAAGTGACAGCTAATGGGTACACAATTTCTTTGGAGGATGATGAAAATATTCTAAAATTAAATTATGGTGATAATTATGCAATTCTTCAAACACTAAAAAACATTGCATTGTATACTTTAAGTGGGTGAACTTCATGGTGGGCAAATTCTATCTCAAAAAAGGTAAATTAGCAGTAATGAATTAATTCAAGGTGGAAAAAAGAATGTGATGATTTTGAATATTGAAGATATCATAAACTGAGATGGAGAAAGTTGTGGTGGAGCAGGTCTGGGGGGAAAGATGACTGATAGTTCAGCTTTGCACATAAATTGAGTCTGAGATGCCTATTCTACATCCAAGTATAGATACCAAATAGAGAATTGAATTTGTAAGTCTAGAGCTTGGAAACAGAGTCTGGGCTATATACACATTTGAGTTGTAACATGTAGGCAGCATTTAAAAACTATGAGACAGGTTGAGATCACCAAGGGAGTAATGCAGCTAAAGAAGAGAAGAGATTCAAGGACTCAGCTCTGAGTCATTCTAAAATAAAAAAGAAAAGTCAAGGGAAAAGCAGTAAAGGAGAATGAGAAGGAGCAACTGCTGAGGTTAGAAGAAAATCAAGTGTTTTCAGTGTCTGGGAGAAAAGAGAATGTTTAGAAAGGAACAAGGAATAATCAACTAACAGGCCAAATAAGATGAGTATTGACAACTGGCTCTTGGATTTAACAGTGTGGAAGCAACTAATTATATAGAAAAATATTTTCTGCAGAGAAGTAGGAGAGAAGTGCTGCTCAGACTGACTTTAAGAAAAAATGGATGAGGATAATTAGGAAAAAGTAAGGATAAACCATTTTTCTATTCTTTAAAAGGGGGGGAGACCATAACTAGGAGGAAGAATGGGGTCAAGAAATGGACAATTTCATTTAAAAATAGACTCACAGTGGATCCTGCTAAAGGAGGCATAAGATACAAACTTTAATTATGATTGCAAAATTCAAGAGGTACAACCAAGATGAGAATTTTAGCAGTTAAATCAAAACAATTTTAAAAAACAGGAAATTCTAAATTTTGAAAAATACAGTACAGTAAATGAAATTAAGAACTCAATGAATTAATTTTTAATTATATGTCAAATACAGGGGCTCCAATTCTCAGAACGGCAAAGCAATTTTCTATCAGATAACAATTCTGAACTCTGAAAAAATAATAAATGTCAACTACCTGAAGACACTAGGGAGTGACCAAAAGCAGACAGATTCTGAAGGAGAGCTAATATTTAAAAGAAGGGAATGGTACTGAATGAAGTCCAATTTTTTGCAATTACTAGTTGGAGACAAGACCCAACTTAGTTCCCTGCAGCATGACTAAAACTCCAAAAGAAGAATGCACCATATTTCTAGTATGAAGAGCCAGAGGACAGGATTTAGAACAACCACCACAGTTGTAAAAGGATGAATCCCAATCAAGGAAATATGAGGAGGAGTGCTACATTCTATGTAAAACTCTGCCTAAATTGCTTGCTAAGTCCTAAACCATGCATGTAAAGGGAAGCCTTCTAACAGTCCAGCTAAGGCTAAAAGACCTGAACTGAAAGTTGAGCTGCCACATAACTGAGTTTACTGCTTGAGTCCAGGTTAATTTCCTGCCTTAAAAAATATCAATAATTTTCAGAGGAATACAATATCACCTAGAATGCAGAGTTCCTACAACATAATAATCACAATGTCCAGAATATAACCAAAATTGCTCAATGTGTGAAGAAACAGGAAAATGTGGCCCATTTTCCAAGGGAATCTGAGGGAGACAATAACAGACTGATCCTGAGATAAACCAGATGTTGGAATTGGCAGACAAGGATTTTTAAGCAGTCACACTCAATTAGATATAGGAAAATATGCTCACATTGGAAAAAAGATAGGAAATAACAGCAGAGAAATGGAGAGTATGAAAAAAACCAACTGTAAATTATGGAACTGAAAAGGACTATATCTGAATTTTTTTAAGTCACTGGATGAAGATAGCAGAGGAAAGAGTAAGCGAACTTAAAGACAGATCAATAGATACTATCTAATATGAAGAATGAAGAAAAAAAATTTTTAATGCACAGCACTTCCAGGATTTGTGGAGCAATATCAAACTGTCAAATATACATGTAATTGGAGTTCCAAAAGGAAATCCATTATTTTTTTTTCTCCAAAAGAGGAAGAACAAGGTAGAAAAATATTTGAAGCAATAAAGGCTACAATTTTTCCAAATTAGGTGAACCATCTAATTTATAGATTCAAAAAAATGCAGCAAAAATCCAGTAGGTTAAATACCATGAAAGCATATGTAAACATATTATAGTCTAGATATATTTTAGTGTAATTAAACCATTAGGAACAGTTAAGGAGATGTCTTGTAAGATTGTAATCTTGTAGACCTGAAAACACATTACAAATAAAAGAGCAATGAATCAAATGACTACTGACTGCATTCAAAACATCTGAAGCCAGAAGGCAGTGTACCAACATTCCCTACCTCACAGATAGTTGTGATGCTTAATGAGATCATGTATGTGAAATCTCCCAAAACTAGAGTGTAAGGTCTTTGGGGACAGAATTGTTCTACTTCTGCTCCCTGCTATATCTCCAGCACCTAGAACACTTTCTGGCACATCATGCACTCTCAATAAATAGTTGAGGAATAAATAGGTAGATGAGCTATATACTGCTATACAGATGTAATTTATTATTTATTATAACTCTAGACTCAACTTTATCAACCTGTATCATTCCCTATAGAGTTAAAAGAAAACAAAGAGTAGGGAACATAGAAAAGGACCTTTAAACTCCCTGCTTTTCTTTGCATGTGTTCTTAAGCCTAGAAATCCCAAAAGTGAGTATGTGCTTGCCTTGGGGAAACAAAGACTATTTATAAACTCTGTTGTATTCTATGATGGGTTGGGTAAAGAAACCTCGATCAGAAGGATTGGGTAGCACAAGTAGGGATGGAGGTAGGGAAGCTATCTTTGGTGCCAATGGAAGAAAATAAGAGGACCAACAGGGAATCAGTCCAGGATCAGGCATCCACAAGTGGTGCCAAACACCTGTCCTCAACTCCAACCTCCCCACCACTCAGAACCTCCATCCCCTTTCTCATCCTCTCTGATTCCAAATTTTGGAAACCTGCTTTCTGGCAGTAACAGACAGCAGTAACCTCGGAGTAAAAGGACTCCCATTTTCAACAGCAGGGAAAAATGAATGATACTGGCATCTACTAAAATAAAGCTTAAATAGCTTAATATTACCAGCTGGGGATTGAGGAATGTACTGCATACCATTATCCTTTCTCTCCCCACAAAATATATTAATGTTCCCATTTGTGTCGATTTATATGCTGGGAATAAAAATTTTCCATGCAAAAGCATGGGCTGACTTACATAATAGTTCATAATAATAATGGCTAATGCTGACTAAGCGCCAAGCACTGACACTAAATGTTTTGTACATATTAACTTGCTTAATGTTCATAACAACCCTATGACTTAAGTACTATTTTTATCCTTATTCTACACACGAGGAAACTAAAACATAAAGAACTTAAGTGATTTGTACAAGGTCAAATTACAAATTGCTAGTAAGTAGTCTGGATTCACAGAAGATCCAGAGTCCATTCTCTTATCACTATACTATGCAGCTTCTCCTGGGCTCACAAGACACTGCATCAAAAAATGTAAAATGTGAGAGTGAATTTTCATACAAACAGGCATTGAAAGAATACAACTTTTTTCCATTTTGCACATTTGCCCATTGATCAATGTAATGGTTAATTTCATGTGTCTGCTTGGCTAGGTTATGGTGTCTACTTGTTTGGTCAAGCAAGCACTGGCCTGGTTGTTACTGTGAGGTTATTTTGTAGATGGATATGTACCTATAGTCAGTTGATTGCATCTATGATTGATTGCATCTGAAATCTGCAGAGGAAGGAAATTGGCATCAGCAATGAGGGGAATCTGGTCAACCAATGTGTTGGAGATCTTAAAGCCAGAAGTGAGGATTTCAGAAGACAGAAACAAAGTCCTGCCTTTACTTCAGGCACCAGCTTCTCCTGGGGAATTCTTGCTCACCTTCATTAAACTTTCCAACTTGCAGCCTGCCCTATGGAATTCAGACCAATCCCCACAGTCCTATGCACCAATTCCTAGAATAAGTCTATCAATATTTACATGTATAAGTGTATATATATTTGTTGGTTCTGTATCTCTGGATAACCCTGACAGACACAATCAATACCTGAATTTAGTATAATCCTATACCAAGTTAGAAAGTTAGAAATCTAGAAAAGAGACGAGAGACACAAAAGAATAGGCTAGAGAGCAGACAGAGCTGATAGAAATGACAGAGGCCTCAGAGCCACAGAGAGAGAAGATGTAGACATTTGGAGAACAGTTGCTTCCGAGAACCAGAAGTATGGATCTTTGGAGATGCTTGGAGCCCAGCAGACATAACCATGGGATGTTAAGCAAGCCAATACCTGGAGAGAGCCAAGGGAAGCCAAGAGATGAAAGCATGCCCCAGAGAAGCAAAGTGAAGAGCCCCCACAGGAACAGAGGCTGAAAACAATGGAACCCAAGAACAGGCCACCCACAGATGTCAGCCATGTGACTTCCCAGCTGACAGAGGTGTTACAGACCAATTGGCCTTTCTTGAGTGAAGAAAGATTAAGCTTCCATATGACTTCGGGATTTACTTGTCAAGATATACAAGAAGTGCTTTTGACATTGAGGTTGGAGTTGGATTTCCCAATCCCAGCAGAGTTCCATATCACCCCAATGTCATCATGAATTCACTCAGCAATGCAAACACCCACTTTGGATTGAATCTTCACCAAGAGCTGAGAAAATCAAAAAAAGGGCAACATCTTCTTTTCCTCTCTGAACACATTAGGGTTGTCCATGCTCCTATTAGGTGCCATAAAAAACACTGTATTAGAAAATGAGAAAGCCCTTCACCTAAATGAAGTCACAGAGAATGCAAAAGAGCTATAAAAGAGCAAAGGAAATGTGCATCACCAATTTCAAAAGCTTCTGACTGAATTAAAGAAACTCACTGATACTTATGAACTAAACATTGCCAATGGACTCTACAAAGAAAAGACATACCAATTTCTTTATGATTACTTGGACAATACTAGGAAATTTTACGTAGCTTGTGTGGAATCTGCTGATTTTGTAAATGCTGCACAAGAAAGTTCAAAGAAGATTAATTCCTGGTGGAAAGTCAAACAAATGAAAAAATCAAGGACCTGTTCTCCAGAGACTATCTTAGCAGCTCATCAAACTGGTTCTGGTGGATGTAGACTCATTCAAAGGGCAGTGGGACCAGAAATTTAATAAATATACCAAAGAAGGAAAGTTTTGGGTGGACAAGGATACAAGCCAATCAGTGCAGAAGATGAAAGAGAGCTTGTCCTTTAACTTAGCCTTCTGTGCTGGTTTGGAAGGATGTATGTCCCCTAGAAAAGCCAAATTTTAACCTAAATCCCATTTCATAAAGGCAGAATAATCCCTATTCAATACTGTATATTTGAAACTGAATCAGATCATCTCCCTGCAGGTATGGTTTAATCAAGAGTGGTTGCTAAGCTGGATTAGGTGATGACATGTCTCCACCCATTTGGGTAGGTCTTGATAGATTTACTGGAGTCCTATAAAAGAGGAAACATTTTGGAGAATGGGAGATTCAGAGAGAGCAGAGAATGCAGCAGCGCCATGAAGCGGAGAGTCCATGAGCCAGCGACCTTTGGAGATGAAGAAGGAAAATGCCTCCCAGGGAGCTTCATGAAACAGGAAGCCAGGAGAGAAAGGTAGCAGATGACGCTGTGTTCCCCATGTGCCCTTCCAGTTGAGAGAGAAACCCTGACTGTGTTCATCGTGTGACTTTCCAGATGAGAGGGAAATTCTGACTGTGTTTGCCATGTGCCCTTTCACTTGAGAGAGAAACCCTGAATTTCATCAGCCTTCTTGAACCAAGGTATCTTTTCCTGGATGCCTTTGATTAGACATTTCTATAGACTTGTTTTAATTGGGACATTTTTTCAGCCTTAGAACTGTAAACTAGCAATTTATTAAGTTCCCCCTTTTAAAAGCCATTCTGTTTCTCATATTTGCATTCTGGTAGCTAGCAAACTAGGACACCTTTCTAGAGGATGAGGAGGCCAAGATACTGGAAATACCATAGAAAGGCAAAGAGCTAAGCATGTTTTGCTGCTGCTAAAGGAAACAGATGATCTGAGGAAACTTGAAGAGTTTCTGAGAAACTAATAGAGTGGATGAGCTCACCAAATATGAACAAGAGAAACATGGATGTGTACTTTCCTTGGTTCAAAGTGGAGGAGAGCTACAACTTCCAGACCATGCTGGAAGCCATGGGATGGGGAATGGCTTCAGTCAACAGAACACAGAATTCTCAGGCATGACTGGGATCCTGGGATCCAGGATCTCATGGCATCAAAAATCCTACAGAAGGACTCTGTGGAGGTGACAGAAGAGGGCACAGAAGCTGTTCCACTGTCATGACCAATTTATGAGAAGGTCCATGGTGATCGCCCTTTCCTATGTTTCATCAGGCACAATGGGACCAACAACATCCTCTTCATTGCAGAGTCTCTTCCCCTTAGGAGCTATTATCCTGGCACCACTTGGGTGAAAAAGTCATGGAGATGATAAAATCTTTACTGCAAACACCAGCTTCCCTTCGAGTCATCTTCCTTTTCAATCTCATATCGTCACTAAGAATTTGATGGTTGAAATAGCAATTTTATCTTTCTCCTTCCAACCACAAAAATAAACATACTATTTTCCTGTGAAAATCCCATTTAGGACAAAAATGCTCCACTTCAAGTTGAGAGGAGGATATTTCAACACTGTATCTTTCCTAAGTTGGAAATATCATTCTTTGTGACCTGTTTAAAATGAGCCAAACCCAATAAGAACTGCTTGTCAACCTAGGTGCTCCAATTTTGTTGAAATTGGGTGAAATCTGAGGACCCTTAGGTTCTAAATTTTGCCTCCTATAAAATAAATATATCAATAAAACCATGACTTACTAAAAGCAAAAAAAAAAAAAAAAAAAAAGGCTAGAACTGAAAAGGTATTCTATACATTGTATGAGTCCGTAACTTGTTTTTCTCTAAATAATTAACCACCACAGAATATCCACACTTAGACACTATAGGATCCAGAGACATTTTTGAAGTGTCTGAACCCAAGCATATCAAAGACAAATTTTTGCATAGGAAAATATATTTGAATCAGGAAATACAGTTTAAATTTTTTAGATTGAGCTTACTGGTAACTCAGACACACATGTAAGACATTAAGCATGTATTAAACCATGAACTTCCCTCATTTATTTGTATAGATAAGTAGAGTAAATCTTATATTCTCATGAATAATTTGTACCTTGTAGATGTGTTTTATACATATATACTCCCTTTTGTCCCAAGGAAATAATTATTTACAAATTAAAAGAATATACAGGGATTTGAAATAGTTTGTTTACAAAAGGGCTTTGTTTGGGCACGCAGTTATAAATTGGATTGGGTTTGATTAGGAAAGTGATTCTTAGCTAAATCTGCAGGAAAATATAGTGCACAATTAGGAGAACAAAAGAACAGACAGGCAATATGAGCATTTAGTGCAGTTTTGCAATTCAGATCTATGCTGAAACTAGGTAACTTTGTTGAGATAAGCAACCACTTTGAAGCTGGAAGATGAATTGCCAAAGAGCCCTTTCAGAAACACAATTCTGATTAGGTCACACTTCTAAGTAAAGTCTTTGCTGATTTCCACCTCCTATGGCAACACACCAGTTCCTGGAGATACAAGGCCATTCCCCAGCTGTCACGACCTGCACTGCCTCACTCACTAGCTATGAGACCTGGAGCTAGTCACTTACTCTTTCCAAGCCTCAGTTTCCTCACTTCTAAAATGGATTATGAATAGTGCCTAGTCTCCTCTAGAAGTTGTTTCAGTCAGGAAAACAGACACCATTCTGGTGTTTCAAGCAGAGGAAATTTAATACAGCAGGTGGATTAAACAGATGATGGAAGAGCTGAGATGTCAAAGAAGGGACAATGAGCCAACCCATAGGTTTGCAATAAGATGAAGTCACTACCATCTCTGGAGCATGGTGTCCAGACCTGGGCCTATCTTGACAGGATCTGGACCACCAAGCAAGGGGTGGGAGTTATCAGGCAGGAGGGATAGCCACAGAGCAGATGCAACTGCTATAGAAAAACCTCACTGGAGGAGAATGAGAAAGGGAGAAATATGCCAACTTCTGCTGTTTTCCAGCCTGCCACCAGTGTCTTCCTTTGACCAATCCTGCCTAGTAACCATAATTTCCTGTGATGCTGAGCAGAGCAAAGGGAGAGTCAATGGATATAGAAGCAAAAAGCAAATAACCGGCAGTATGGTTGGGAAGATAAAATGAAATCAACCTTAACACCTTGGCCCAGTGCTCACTAATAGTAACCCCTTACTGTAGTTATTATTAACAACATCAGTATGAATTCTCCACCTTCATTTCCCACCCCTCATCCTGAACTCTCTTCCCCACACAGCCAGAACTACTTGTCCCCTCCCAGTCACTCTAGGGCCACATGCCTTTGCACAAGCAGTTCGCTCTCCCGGGGAGTCCCTTTTCTCTGCCAGTAAGAACCACAGTGGCTCACAGGCAGAGATCATAGTCTTTACCTGCTGATTGTGTTCATATTTGCCGTGGTCAAGGACTTTGGTTGGGTGCCACCTGGCAGTGAAATGCATCGCCGCTCTAGGATTACTCAGGAAAGCCTCTCCTATGGGGGAAGTGATTTTTCCTCAACCAGGGGATACATGGCCTTTCAGAAAATAACATCCTGGTCCTGGCTTCCCAATCTCACCTTTGTTCTGCCTGAATCTACATAACACATGTTTGTTGATATTTACAACAAGCCAAGCTCCAGGGATGCAAAGGTGAAAAAGCGCAGTCCTTGCCCTTAAGGATTTCACCATCAGTAGGAAAGACATATATCTAGAAATAACATTCCAGTGTGATAAATGTTCAAATAAAAATATATTCACAATGTGCAGAACCAAGGGAGGGAGCTTAGTCCAAATCTGCAGTTTCGGGAATGGCTTCTGTGTCAGTCTGGATTCTCTAGAGAAACAGAACCACAAGGAGAGATCTGTAAATACAAATTTGTAAAGATGTCTCATGCAGCCATGGGAATGGAAGAGTCCAAAACCTGTAGGGGAGTCTGCAAAGCTGGCTGCTCCAATGAAGGGTCTGCACAAATTCCACAGGACAGTCTCACTGGCTGAAGAAGCAGTGAAAGAGTCTCTTTTCTTCCTTGAAAATCTTCAACTGATTGGGTTACCTCATTGGTAGGGGGCATGCCTTACTATATTGCAGATGTAATCAGCCACAGATGCAATCAACTGACTGATGATTTCATGCACCAGCCTTCTAGTTTATCAACCAGTCACAAAATACCCTTGCAGCAATGGTCTGGGCCATTGGTAGTCCTACCTAGATTGAGTTATTCCAGTTTTCCATTGACTTTAATCACAGGGAATGGGAGTATAAGAGACACCCTAGGGAATTGCCTGTATCCCATGAAAATTCTTCTCTGTCTCCATTGTGTAGTTGCAGCCCTATTTCCCCCTGATAGTCAGGATCAATCACCCCAGACAGAACAGTAATCCTCTTTTCTGTCTGTTGATTTAGAGGCATGAGAAGCCCAAAGTGGCCAGATGGCAGTCTTAATTTCCAGTTCAATGAAATCATTGTTGTGTTTCCTGGTAGGTGCACTCCTCCTTTTGGAATTAAAACCTATACACCCAACAGAGCTTAAAATTTCAGGGACAGGAAGCAAAAATTTTCACTCCTAGTAGATCACTAGGTGTGTAGTGAATGGTGCCAATTGCATTTCCACCCCTTGATTCCTCGACCCATGGATGCTGGCTATAGGAGAAATAGTACCATACAGAGGACGCTGCTTAAGAGCATACACAG
Source organism: Myrmecophaga tridactyla (assembly GCA_004026745.1). Lineage (NCBI taxonomy): Eukaryota > Metazoa > Chordata > Mammalia > Pilosa > Myrmecophagidae > Myrmecophaga > Myrmecophaga tridactyla. The sequence goes on from PVIY010037224.1 coordinate 20,898, forward strand.
CCTCCTGGAGAACATTGCCCCAGCCCTGCAAGGTATTGCCACCTAGTTGGCACCATAATTGAGTTTTCAAAAGGCCATTCCACTGTTCTATCAACTCAGCTGCCTCTGGATGATGGGGAGCATGGTAAAACCAAAGCATTCCATGAGCATGTGCCCATTCCTACACTTTATTTGCTGTGAAGTGGGTCCCTTGATCAGAAGCAATGCTGTGTGGGATAACATGATGGTGGATAAGGCATTCATTCCATAAGTCCTTGGATGGCAGTTTTGCCAGAAGTAATGCTTTCAGGGAAGGCAATCCCATATTCAGAGTATGCGTCTATTCTACTTAGAGCAAATCACTGCTCCTTCCATGATGGAAGTGGTCCAATGTAATCAACCTGCCATCAGGTAGCAAGTTGATCACCTTGCTGAGTGGTGCCATATCAGGGATTCTTTCATACACATACAGTTTATACATGGCATTCAATTAATGGCTTACACTATCATCACATAGTTGTATGCAATCATTTTTAGAGCATTTGTATCACTCCAGAAAAAGAAATAAAAAGAAAAAACTCATACATCCCATACCCCTTACCACTCCCTCTCATTGACCACTAGTATTTCAATCTGCACAATTTATTTTACCCCTTATCCCCCTATTATTTATTTGTTTTGTCAAATTTTTTTCCCTCATCTATCCATACCCTGTATAAAAGGAGCATCAGACACAAGGTTTTCACAATCACACAGTCACATTACAAAAGCAATATCATTATATAATTGTCTTTAAGAATCAAGGTTACTGAAACAGAGCTTAACAGTTTCAGGTACTTCAATCCAGCCACTAGAATACACATAGACTAAAAAGGGATATCTATATAATGCATAATAATAACCTCCAGGATAACCTCTAGACTGTTTAAAATCTCTCAGCCACTGAGACTTTATTTTATCTCATATCTCTCTTCTCTCTTTTGGTCAAGAAGGCTTTCTCAATTCCATGATGCCAGATCCCACTTTATCCTAGGAGTTCTGTCCCACATTGCCAAGGAGATGTACACCCCTTGGAGTCATGTCGCATGTAGGGGGGAGGGCAGTGCAAGGTTCTCTGGGGGTGACACGTAGGCATAATTATAATTAGGCTTAGCTTATTCTTTGCAAGAATAAGTTTCATAGAGGTGAACCCCAAACTCCAGGGCTCAACATGTTGATTTGATTGTCTCCACTCCTTGCAAGAATATAAGGAATTCCTCAAATGAGGAAGTTGAATATTTCCTCCTTTCTCCCCAGTCCCCTGAGGGGACTTTGCAAATATTTTTTTCACTCTCTGACCAAATAACTCTGGGATGTATCAGGGCATCACACTAACCAGTACAAATCAACAAGATCTCATGCCATATTCAAGATTCCACGTAATCATGGTGTTAAAGTAAACTAACCATACCAGTTAAATTAGATAATGAACTACCCAAAATATAAGTTTTGCATGAAATAAACATCTCTTCCTTTGGTCTCACACAGAAGTTGAAGGTTTAACATATGGACCATATCATCCTTTACCCTGTATTCTGATTTACCTTAGTCCTATCCACATCAGTTTCATTCATGTCTCTAGTCAAAGTCTGATCCCCTTTTCAGCTTTTTAAACAGTTCCTATAATGAATAATGCTGACTTTCATAGCTTCAGAGCTCTAACTCTTTCTCAGGTGTCATATAAATACTCGAAGTTTCTGGGACCCATCAGATTATATCCAAACAGCTCAGTGTCTCAGAATTTAGAAAAACAATTACAGCTCCTGAATATATATGACTGCTGTAAAAGCTTACAATCTAGATCACTTTACAATAGACCCCAATCTGATAACCCATGCCTTCGACTTCAATTCACTGAGTTTATGTATTATAGTTAGTCCTTATGAGGGAGGCATGATAATATTTGTATTTTTCTTTCTGATACTTCATTCAACAGACAGTCTATAAGATTCATTCACCTACTTGCATGTCTCACAATATCATTCCTTCTTGTGTCCATTGTATGTATACACCACAGTTCTCCCTTCCTTACCTAAGTCATTCTACTCTTAGGCCACTTCCATCCATTGTGATTCTTGAACACTGCCACCATAAACACCAGCGTGCAAATGTCCCCTCATGTCCCCACACTCAATTCCTCCAGGTATATAGTGAGCCAAATAGTTTCAGGATCACATGGCAACCCCACCCCTAGACTCCTGTGGAACCACCACACTGCCCTCCAAGGGACTGCATCTCTCAGTTTCTCTACCAACAGTGAATAGGTACATCTCTTTCTCCACATCACATTTTCTCTAGCACTTGTTTCTCTGTTGATTTTTAAAGTTTTGTTTGCACATCATACAATCCAACCTAAGTAAATGACATGACTTTGACACCATAATCTGTATGAAAATGTTTCCTTTCATTTCAAAAAGAATCCATACCCCTTCCTCATGCCCCCGGCATTTAGTTTTGGCATAATGTATTTGTTATATTCAGTGGAAGCATATTACACTGTTGCTATTAACTATAGACCTCAGTTTGCATTGATTGTACTTTTTCATATATACCATCCGTTTTCAAACACCTTGCAATGTTGACATTCATATGTTCTCCCTCATGCAAAGACATTTTTGTATTTGTACATTTAATCACCATCATTGTTCATTCTAGGCATTCCTAAGTTATATCATCTCAGTCTTCATTCTCTATCTTTTCTTCTGGTTTCATACGTCCCCCCAGCCCTACTCCCTCAATCATACCCATATTCAGCTTCATTCAGTGTATTTATTGTGCTACAATCAGGTAGCACTGTGGTATCCATTTATGAATTTTTGTAATCAGCCCTGTTGCACACTCTGTAGTCCTTCATCACCAAATGCCCAATCTCTACCTTATAACTATCTCCTGATAATCCATGTTCTTAACTTCAACTCTCAAATTTCACTCATTAGTGTTAGTTCATATTAATGAGACCATATAGTATTTGTCTTTTGTTTCTGACTAATTTCACTCAGCATAATGTCCTCAAGTTAATCAATGTTGTTGCATGTTCGTGACTTTATTCTGTCTTACATCTGTGTAATATTCTATCGTAAGTATATAGCATGACTTGTTTAGCCACGCATCCATTGACAGACATTTTCGCTTTTCCCATCTCTTGGCAATCATAAATAATGCTGCTATAAACATTGTTTTGTTTGTGTCCTTGCCTTCAGTTCCTCTGCATATACCTACTAAAGGTATTGCTGGATCATATGGTAATTCTATACTTAGTTTTCTGAGGAACCACCAAACTGCCTTCCAGAGCAGTTTTATCATTTTACATTCCCAGTCAACAGTGGATAAGTGTGCCTGTTTCTCCACATCCTCTCCAGCACCTGTCATTTTCTGTTTTTATTTTTTGATAATGTCATTCTAGTGGGTATCTAGATGATACTTCATCGTGGTACCTCATTTGCATTTCTTTAATAGCCAGTAAAGTTGAGCATCTTTTCATGTGCCTTTTAACCATTATTAATTCCTCTTCTGGAAAGGGTCTCTCCATGTCTTTTGCCTGTTTTTTAATTGGGTTGTTTGTCTTTTTGTTGTTGAGTAGAAGAATCTATTTATGTATTCTGGATTCTAAACCCATATCTGATATGTGGTTTCCAAATATTGTCTCCTGTTGCATAGGCTGCCTTTTTACTTTCCTGGCAAAGTTCTTTGATGCACAAAAGTGCTTAATTTTGAGGCAAACCCATTAATCTATGTGGCATATTTCTCAGGGACTGGAGCCTAGCCATACTTAAAGATTCTTTTAATCCTTCTCTATGTCTACCCCCCTTCCCCTCTTGTTGTAGACCGCCCACTTCCGTAGCTCGTCACAAACCCACAACCCTTCCTGTTTTTCTCCTCCCTTCTCTAATTATAGCTCTACACCTGCCTAAAGCTTAGCAACGGCCTCCT
>PVIY010037225.1:0-24850 GCA_004026745.1 Myrmecophaga tridactyla
TCAGTGATCAGGATGACTTCCTGACTCATAGTAAGTGCCCCAGGTTCCATCACTTCAGGTCACTGTCCTGCTTTCAGCTTTAGGCACTGGATTGCTGGAGTCCCTTTTGTATCCCTTTGCATCAAGCTGGGATGTTCCTGTTTCCAATGTCCCTCCCCCTTGTGGCATGCACACTGCTGGAGGTCAAATGGTTTCCTTGGGGCCTCAGGGGTATTACTTTTCATAGACACCTTTTGCTGCTGAGAAGTTTTACTCCTGATGGCTCCTAAGATTAGCACATAACTTAGACTTATATTCAATCACTTTATTTTGTTCCTTTTCTTGAGGTGCATCACAATTATTGAATACAATTTCCACTCATGCTGAACTCAGCAACCCAAGTTGACCCTCAACTTTCTGCAATTTCTAATAAATATCAAGGGCACTCTGACAAATAAAGGACTGATTTACCCTGTTCTCATTATGGGGACTTCTGTGCTTACATTATGGCAAGCTTTGAATAAATGCCTTCAAAACATTGATTGATTTTCATCTGTTTTTTTGACAATATCTTTTACTTTACTTAGGTTATTTTGTTAAGGCACTCTATTTACTAATCCCATTGTATGCATGTTTAATAGTGGTCAAATTGTGTCCTGGCAATTTATTTAGTTGAATTCCAAAAGGTATTTGTATATAAGTCCAATTATAATAATATGTTATAAAAATTAAGTTAAACAGGTTTTCCATTTTCCTGGGATCCTCTTGATAAGTGGAAATCAAGCTTTGCCAATTATGCACATGCATATATCCTCCAGGTAGGTCATCTATTCCAGCTGGCAATTTTTGGAGAGGCATTTTTCCCTCCCTTGCCCTCCAGAGGTAGAGATACCCAATCTAAAAAGCATGTCATTCTGGATATGAATGGGAGGCCATTTCAGGGGAGTTCATAAGCATCAGGCTCTTGTCTTCAGTCTTCTGACAAGATGCTAGAAGGAAAGAAAAAGGAGGGAGTGGTGAGGTGTGGGCTCTGGTGGGAAGGGAAAGAGGAGTGCAAGAATTACAGACCCTAGGGCTTTGGAAGCTACAAGCCTGGGCCTAGAAATCTTGGACACTAATTTCCCCTTCTGTAGTTCAAAAACCTCAATAACCTATGGGATGAGAATCTTCACCGGCTCTTTTCTAACTGGGAGGTTGGTGCCTTCCTTTATTTCCTTTTGAGCCAAAAGTTCAGTAACTCTCAAAATCAGGCTAAGACTTGGCTGGTGGGTAAAATGACTTGCCTGGAACATTTTCTCTGCAGCTTTTCATTCTGAACTACAGCAATAATGCACTGCACATACAGAATTTCATCCTGTTTGTTCATTCTCTTACAGAATACATCTAGAAACAAAGCAACATTATATTCTAGTGATACCTGGCTTGGCCACTTCTAGGCCATCCTCTAATTCATACTGGGGCCAAATTACTTCACATAAACTTTTCATGCTTTTCTTTGTCATGGACTCATTTGCAAATTGTTCCCAATACTTAAGAATGCAATTTAAGGGATTATCCTCATTATTTTCCTTAGATTTTTCACTCATATGATTTCTTTTTTTCTTTTTAACACTCACTAGGCAACGTTTGAGAGAAAGCAGGGGGTGACAAACTCAAACTCATAACTAACAAAGCAAAACCAAAGCTAAACATAGGTAACCAAATCTCAAATGGCTTTTATGTGTCACTGGGCACCCAAATAACCAAATCCAAGTGTGGGCACCAAATTCAATAACATTCTTTAATGGCAGGGGCTTCTTTCTTTCCAAAACCAAGTTTTCAAGGGTGGTTTCCAGTTACTGCTTTGACAGTTTATGTGTCACTGAATAAGAAACCAAATCAAGCATACAAGACCTGCAAACTTGCTTACCAAACATGGTTTCCTCTGCAGCCAACCACTGTTGGGATCCTAGACACCTTGGGCAGGAAACTCTCCCATCCACTCAATGGAAAAAGTTTCTTCTATGGTCAAAGATCTAGGACTTGCAAATGTCTTACCTCAAGGGGTCAAGGAATCCCCCAAGTAGCACTTTGTGCAGACATGGAGCCCCATGTTGAGTGCCAAATTGTAGAGGGGGCTTTCCTCAAATCTGAGTTTGTTGCTTAGTGTGCTAAGTATACAGACACACAGAAGGCTGAGCAGGGAAAAGAGGTTTATTTATGCTGACAAGAAGGCAAGAGGGAGTTTCCCAAATCAACCTCCTCATACTGATTTTTCTATTGGCTTTTATCTATGTTAGACAGATAATCATCTTTGGTAATAGGTAACAGACATCTGGAACTTTAATAGTTTTTTACCTCAGTTATTTACTACTTCCATTAGGATTTACAACTTCTGTGACACCTGGGTTGTGATGCCTCCAAGCCTGCAGTGACAGATAAATCTCATAAATATCTGGGTGAGGATTTTACATTGATATATTGCTAATCTGTGAGACTAACAGCTCACACTCACAGTTTGCTTTCAATTTTATGATTACATTTCTTTTTGCATGGCCAGGCCCTAGGAATCAAATCCAGGTCTCCAGCATGGCAGGTGTGCATTGTACCACTGAGCCACCATTGCACTACCCCAATTTTATGATTGCATTTTAAAAGATACTATTACAATAATACAATATAAAACATACAAAACGGTATTAACCAAAAATAAATCTATCCATCCTTTACTAGAGTCTCTCAGTGCTCCTTACAATAGGTAATCACTGTTTCTGTAAGTTAAGATTCTCCAATAAATTATCTTTGCAAATATAAGAATATTTATATACAGTACATTCATATGATTTATGCTTTTGTGAGCATGAGTTTGTACTTTACTGCTCAGTATTTTGATATATTTTCAATACCAGTTCATACTGATCTAATGCATTCTAAACTATCTTCATTATACATATCTTTGTTTCCCAGATGAGGTCACAAATACAATAAAATAGATTGGCTTAAAAATAGAATAAGGTTTCAGAGGCTAGAAGGCTTGCTTCCTCCAAGAGTCAGTATATTCTAGCTGGCCAGCAATCCTTGGGGTTCCTTAGGTTTTCCTTGTTGATAGATGGAGAATATGGTTACTCTGGCTAAGCTTAGCAGTCTACTCTTTTTACTTGACCCAGAAGGACTTTAAACAGACCTTCTCTGTTCTGTTTACAGAACTATGATAATACATTGGCATCAGGAACACACTGTAGACTTCCAGAAAGATGGTAGATTGGGATGGGTCAAGTTGACCCCTCCAACAAGCAGGACAGCTAAAGAAAGCACAGGAAAAAGACATGAAGAGTGATTTCAGGTTATAGGTAACTAGTGGCAGTCTTCTAAACCATATAAGGAGGCCCTGGTTGAAAAAGCAGAATTGGGATGCAGATTACTGGGGACCCACCAGCTAGTGCAAATAACCAACCATGTTCATTTCCAGATGGAGGCCCAGAGACTTCAGGAGGGCATGGCAGAGAGGAGAAAGTAAGCCAAGCTGTATTCCTCAAACATGCAACCTTCATGTATGCAGCCCCTGCCCTCTAACCCATTATTCCTCCCACATTCTCCCAGTCACATCCAAGCACCCCTACCCTGACCCCCTCCCTGTGTATCCCTGCCCCAAATCCCCACCCTGCACAAGTGAACAAGCCTTTCTCAACCTTGATGACCTCTCCCATGCAGAATAGCCCTGTCCTCCTGAGATCACATATATACATCCAGCCCCTCAACCCCACTGTCCCCTCCCTGCTCCCTGTAGGCAGTCCCCTGTGTATCCAAGTGGCAGGTACTCATGTTCATATCTAGACCACTCCTGCACCCAGACCATAGGGTCATGCAGCTCCATGTGCAACCCTCCATGCTGGGTATATGCACACATCAGCATCCAGTCCCCCAGATGTGTACTTGCACACTTACCCACAGATGCCACACACCCTTAACTCTGGGCAAGTGCTGAGTTGTGCATCCAGGCCATAACCACACCCATTCCATGTAGGCACAATCCTACCCTTCTGTCCCAAATTTATATGGAAAGGAAAGCGACACTGAATAACTGAAAACATCCTGAAAAAGAAGAATGAAGCTGGAAGTTAAATAATCCCCGATTTTAAACATATTATAAAGCTAATTTATACTTAAAATATTATAATATTTTAAACATATTGTAAAGTGGTCAAAACAGCATGGTAGTGGCACAAAGATAGAAGTATTGGCCAATGGAATTGAATCAAGAGCACGGAAATAGACCACCAAATCTCTGGTAAACTGGTCTTTGTCAAGGCTCCCAAATTGACTGAATTATGACAAAATTGTTTTTTTCAAGAAATAGGCTTGTGAGAACTGGATCTCAATAGGTAGAAGAATGAAAGAAGAGAAGCAGATTGGTGAATGATGGTGTAAACACATGCTTGAACATGGTTCTGCTACAAAAATGAATGAAATTGTGAGACATGCAATGATGTGAATGAACCTGTGGGACATTTGGTGAGGAAAAATGAGCCAGAAACAAAACAGCAAATATTGCATTATCTCACTTAGAAGATATTTGTAATAAAACTGAGACCTAGATTTTAAACTATTATAGCAGTCACATTTAGATTGGAGTGACACTTGTTATTTCTGGATTTTGAGGGGCTGTTTTACATATGTATAACCTGGTATTTAAATATAAGAATGAAGCTGATCAGATTGGGATTATGGTAATTCAGAATACATGGGTAAGGAAGACATTGCATGTATTTTAGAACTTCACCTACTCTTTGAGACCAAAGGAAGAAAGTTTTATTTTGTCTGAAACCTAAATTTTCTCTAGCACATAATCTAACTTAACCTGTCTGGATTGATCATTTGAACAATCCAAACACAGGAAACTCAGAATAAGAATGAGAGCCTTTAATCCTGCATAGTTTAATGTAATGCTTGGATACATCCCTGAATATATTTAGCAGGGAATCCAAAAGTACTGTCAAAGTCCCTTGAGGGATGGGAGAAAAATTATGGAAGTATTAAACTTTACCACCACGGAAACTGGATACTGTGCCAAACATTGGAGACACCAAAATCAATAGGCCAAGCCCTTGATCTTGAGGTTTGTTCTTGTGAAACTTATGTATGTAGTGGAGATGCTTAGACAATCTATAGCTATGCCTAAAAGTCACATCTGATGGACCTCTTTTTTTTTACATTTAAAAATTTTTATTAATAAAGCCAATCAACATACAACATGAACATTCTTTTTTTCATGACAGTTGTATATTCATCATCATGATTTTTTCTGAGAACATTTGCATCAATTCAGAAAAAGAAATAAAAAAGGAAACAGAAAAAAATCATATATATTTTACCCCTAACCCCTCCCTTTCACTGGTCACTGGCATTTCAATCTACTAAATTTATTGTTACATGTGTTCCCCTATTATTTATTTATTTTTAATCCATATGTTTTACTCAGCTCTCCATAAGGAAGATAAAAGAAGCATCAGACACAAGGTTTTCACAATCACACAGTCACATTGCAAAAAAAAAATCATCATACAATCATCTTCAAGAAACATGGCTACTGGAAAACAGCTCTACATTTTCAGACAGTTCCCTCCAGCCTCTCAGTTACACCTTAACAGAAAAGGTGATATCTATTTAACACATAAGACTAACTTCCAGGATAACTTCTCGACTCTGTTTGGAATCTCTCAGCCATTGACACTTTATTTTGTCTCATTTCTCTCTTCCCTCCTTTGGTCTAGAAGGTTTTCTCAACCCCTTGGTGCTGAGTCCCAGCTTATTCTAGGATTTCTGTCCCACCTTGCCAGGAAGGTCCACAACCCTGGGAATCATGTCCCATGTAGAGAGGGGGAGGGCCGTGAATTTGCTTGTTGTGTTGCCTGAGAGAGATAGGCCACATCTGAACAACAAGAGAGGTTCTCTTGGGGGTGACTCTTAGGCTTAATTTTAAGTAGGCTTAGCTTATCCTTTGAGCGCTTAAGTTTCATGTGGACAAACTCCAAGCTTGGGGGCTCAGCCTATTGCTTTATTTGTCCCCACTGCTTGTGAGAATATAAAAAATTCTCCACTTGGGGAAGTTGAATTTCCCCCTTTCTCACCATTCTCCCAAGGGGACTTTGCAATACTTTTTTTTTACCCTTTATCTTTCCTATTGTTTATTTTTTTATCCAATTTTTTTACTCATTTTTTGGTGGACCTCTTTTGTTGCCCAGATGTGGCCTTTCTCTCTCTAAGCCCAATTCTGCAAGTGAAACCATTGCTCTTTCCCTTACATGGGACATGACATCCACAGATGAAAGTCTCCCTGGTAGCATGGGGGGTGGCAGTCTGAGATGAGCCTGTCCCTGGCACTGTGGGATTACAATGCCATTCTAACCAAAATGGGGAAAAGAAGTAAAACAAATAAGGAATCAATGGCTAAGAGAGTTCAAATAGAGCCAAAAGTCTACACTGTAGGTCCCTCTTATGCATGCTTCAGTTAGACATTGCTACTTATCATAACTTGCCAGCCCCCAACCAAACTCATTACTACCAATTGTAAAGAATACCTGGGACATTAGATTAGATTCTACAAAATTCCATGCACTAGGGTAACTCTCCAAAACCTACAACATCAAAATGAGTCTCTGGATCAGATAAATGCAAAGGGGCCAGTCCTTCCAGAACATCAACTAGTTCCATCCTACTATCCCATATTGCTGACAGCCCCTTACAACATGAAAAATTTAGGATGGCCATAGCCCAAATACCCCTAAAGAATGCGAGAAAGATCAGAGGTGATGGTGGAGTTATATGAGAAGGTCAGGTTTAGCAAATGAGTTTGAATAGTGAATCGCTAAACTAGTATTTCTTTTAGCCTCCAGTACCTTAGAGCAGCTAGAAATAAAAACCTAAAACTGTGGAATTGCCACCCATTTCAAACTCTGAAATCTGTTCTGCAACTATTTGTCATGAGGTGCTGTTGCTTCTGGGTATTCTGTCCTGCAGAAACCACCAGGGAGCCATATGAAACAAAGAGAAGTGGCTTCTTGAGAGGCAAAAAGCTGTTTATTCAGGATACTTGGTTGCTTATTTACTTTCACTGCAGTTGCAGTATTTAGCATAAGGCTGAACTCATACATTATAAGGAAATAAAGAAGCATGTATGTTGAAGAACCATGTGCAAGTTATCCCCTCAATTTTTTTTTTTACCAAGAATCAACTATAAGGAACATTCTGAAAAGGAGGAAGGATAAGAGTCACCCAGCAGTCAGGTCTCACAAGATCAGGCTGTGTTTAGCCTTGTCATAGGTGTTCTGTCAAACTCATGTGACCTTGGTCACTGTGTGCTCTGTAACAATGCTCTTTGAAATTTATTGCTTTGATATATGTATGTTACTTAAAGATAAGGAGCAACATAACAGAGAAGATAGGATTTAACAAATGAGTATGACTGCTGAATCATTATATTGATATATCTGCTGGTCTCTAGTGTCTTGGAGCAGCTAGAAGAAAAAACAAAAAAGAATGGAACTGTAGCCAATACCAAACTTTAAAATCTGTTCTATAACTACTTATTAAAATGTACTTGGAAATTTATTGCCTTTTTGTATATATATTATAATTCACACTAAAGAAAAAGTTATTTAAAAAGAATACACTATATTCCAGTGAATCCATGACTTCCTCAAAAGGTAAAAGTGTGAGGGCAGGCCATGGTGGCTCAGCAGGCTAGAATGCTTGCTGCCATGCCAGAGGACCTGGGTTCTATTCCCGGTGCCTGCCTATGTTAAAAAAAAGGCAAAAGTGTGAAATGAATCATGATGACCCACCCTGTAAGTGCTTGCACACCAATATCTAAATCTAATCACTGAAACTGAAACAAGAGGTGCTTGAGACACACAGGATTAAGAAATGTGTCCATGCCTTCCTCACAAAGATCCAATGTCATTGCTGATGAGAGAATATATCATAAGATGTTATTTAGCATTTGACTCCTACCCCTTTTCCTTTATCTATTAAAACCCTAACTCACATACCCACCCCAAACAGGTATTGGGAAAATTCCTCCAGTTCCTTGCAAAGTGTGGTTTCAATAAATTACCTTTACACTGAGAGACATGTTTCTCCTTTGTAGTCCTTCCATGGAAAGAGCTGTACTTGTGGTATCACTGTCAGTTACATGGTATGTTTGTTAAAGCCTCGAGAATGCAATATAACATAAATAGAATGGCCTTTAAAAATGGAATTAATTAAGTTACATGCTTACACCTCTAAGGCCATAAAAATGTCCAAACTAAAAAAAAGATACTTTGACTCAAAAAAGGCCAATGGGTCTGAAGAAACCTCCATTAGCTGGGAAGACACATGGCTGGCATTTCTTGGTCCTTTGGCTTCTAGTTTCAAACAGCTTCCCCAGGGGTGCTTTCTTTCTGTATCCCTGTCTGTGTCAGTTTTGAAGCTTTTTAAAAATTTGGTTCCTTCTAAAAGGACTCCAGTAAGGATTCACCTTCAATAAGTGGAGACACATCTTCATGGAAGCCACCTAATCAAAAGAACCCACCCACAATTGGATGGCTCACAACTCCATGGAAACAACATAGTCAAAGAGATACCCCCTAGCAACATTTTATCAGGATTAAAGGACACAGCTTTTCTGGACTATACAACAGTTTCAAACTGACACTCATTATGAAGCCCTTTCTTTTCTCTTCTGGCTTCTGTTGACTTCCAGCTTTCTGCTTCCAATGGATTTTATCTTCTTAAAGTCTCCAGTAATAGAATTAAGGCACAACCTCATTGAGGCCCATTGAGTTGGGCCACACCCTAACTAAAAATAATAAGTTCAAAAGTTTCTATTTACAGTGGGCTCACATGCAGGAATGATGTGACTTTTTCTGACCACAGTGTATTATACTTCCTCATAAAGTTGTTCTAAAATTAATACATCCAATCCTTTCATGCAGTTTCTCATCTTTCTCTTTGACAAATAATTTTACAATAAATACCTGACCAATTGAATATGTGCAAGTATGAGTTCAAAGATGTGCAACTGTGGGATCAAATTCTATGTTTTTAAAAGTTGGTGTACATAGTTATGGTAAAATGCCATTCAAAGAATTTGTAGTCAGTTCCAGCTTTCACCTCCAGATACTGGCTAACACAGATTTATTGCTGTTCTGATAATCTTGCCTTTTCCAGAATGTTATATAAGTCAAATCATATAGCATATAGTTATTTGGGGACTTTCTTCTTTTGATTAACACAATGCATTTGGAACTTATCCATATTATTGAGTGTCTCAGTAGTTTATTCCCTCCCCTTCTGGTTTCTGTTTAAATATCTGTCTTATATTTTTAATTTTGTTCTACAATTTTCTCTGAGTTTATTTTGCTAATTCTTTTCCAGCTTTCTGAGATCAATGCATAGTTCATTTCTTTATATTTTTCTTGTTATCCAAAACTTAAATGTAAAGGTATAAAGTTCTGTCTAGGCATTTCTTTAATTAATTCAATGTTTTTTAATTTTTTGTTTTTATTATATTTATGTTAAAAGTATTTTCAAATGCTTTGTGTGATTTCTTCTTTGAACCATGAGTTATTTAGAACTGTAGTGTTTAATTTGTAAATAATTGGAAAATATTTACTTATATTTTCATTATCAATTTCTAGTTAAGTTCCATTATCAAACATATATTCTACATGGTTTAAGTTTTTCAAAATTATTTGCAACTTGTTTTAGAATGGCATATATTGTCTGTTTTGCTCCACGTTCCATGAACACTTTTAAATAAATAGAATAATGTCAAATCTTCTTTTCCTTCTCCACTCCAGTTGCCCTACTGTCTTGGTCTTTATTGGTAAAAGAGAGTGCTTGAGATTCATATTACAGTTACCCAGCACTTTATTCTACAGTGTATAACTTCTTTGAAAATGTTACATGAATTTATTCCTTTCAGTTTTATAATCAGGTTTTATGCTGAGATTATTTTATTTGAATTTGATTATAGTATAAATTGCAATGCATTTTTTCTAATAATTCCCTTAAAGTGAAATCTCAAAGTGTAATTTAAACGGAAGCCAGAAGAGAAAGGAATAAAAATTAAAATACTTTAAAATAATTAAAAAATATTTATTGTTAAACTTTTATCCAACAAATATGAAATTATCAATTTAAACAATTTTCATCACCACTTGTAAATAAAATTTAACTAAATTTTCTTTTGTAATTTTGAGCTAGGCTTTTGAGTTGTAAATGAGAGAAACATTTGAACTTTGAAAATATGAATTTATTTTACTAGTACAGAGGGGAAAATAGATAGTGGGTGGACCATCTGAGCATTTCTACAGACAATTGAATTTCACTGCTAAAACCAACAAATCTTAGGGAGTATGGGAATATGCTATGGTATCATTCAGGATGCATTCTGAGTGCTAATTACAAGCTGCTAATAACAGCTAATTACAAACTGAAATAATGTGACTTCAGCAGAGTAGAGTTTTATTTTTCTATCTTATGCAAGTACCACGGAGGTTTTATGAAGTTGTTCCCAAACATTTGGGAGCACTAATTCCTTCTGCTCAGCAATGGTTAGGCTCAAGGCTTCCATTCCTGTGACCTTCTCATGCTCATCAGGTGGCTGTTGGTTTTCAGAAAACTTGTCAGAATTCTAGAAAGCATAAAGGGGAAAGGCAAAAGGGAGTTTGGCTTCTGCTTGTATCATCCCACTTCCTATTTGTCCCACTCAAATACTTAACTTGCATCTTATTGGTCACTCAAAATTTCAAAAGGTATTAGGAAATACATTTCTCTTAATCTTGGACTCTTACCTCCCCTGAAAATGCAAGTAAATTTGTTACTAAGAAAGAAGGCAAGAAAAATATCAAGAAGGCAAACAGAACTCTACAATATCGCTAGTCTTCCTTCTATTGAGGTGTATTTCCAAGTGAGGAAATTTTCTTTCTTCAATCCCAGGGGAGCTCACTGAAACTTTATTCAGAAAGAAACAGTTGGTATTTTTCCTTCAGAAAGGTCTTTAGAGTGTGATAAAGTCTTTGAATTTATGGACTACTTTGTCATTTCTTTAATGTTTCAGCTTTTCTTTTCAGTGACAATGCTTTTCAATGTATTACAATGTACCTATTATCTATCTGAAACTCTTTCTGTTACAAACTCAAAACTGTTATTACTAAAGCGGTACCATTGTTTTACCTGCATTTGATTCAAGTTTCAAGGGACTTGTTCTGAAATGAACTTTCATTCTTTGAGAGTGAGTTTGGAGGTCATCTTTAAAAGCATAGTTTGAACTTACTTACTCAATACATTTGCCTATTTTGAATGTCATGATTTCAAGAAGACAGTTTTTACAAATTTAAATATGTATGTAAATAATGTACTGATTGGACTCTCTGCTTTTGATGACTTGACCTCAGTTCTTTTATGATTTTCTCTCCATATTACATGTACTGCAATTCTGGTATACATGGGTGACTGTTCTTATGGAATCTCTGGAGTTACAGAATCAACTCTCAAAAATATGATAGGGCATGCCACGATGGCTCAGCAGGCAAGATTGCTTGCCTGCCATGCCAGAGGACCCGGGTTCGATTCGTAGGCCTGCCCATGTTAAGAAAAAATGATAAAGTTCCCAGTGAAGTTAATTAGAAAATAATTACTTTTGGAGATGTGCCAATTTAATGACTCAATAATATGTACTTTAGTTCAAATGTACACAATATGTACAGTCTTTTGACCTTACTGCAGAAGGTGTTTATATGATTATTTTCATATTTTTATGAGTTGAAATGTTAGATGCAAAAGCACTATAAAATATTGACATGAAATTATTTTCCATTCTTCAGGCAAACAAAAGTTCAAATATACTATGTAAAGTCACACCATTAAATGAGAATTAAAATGTGGATTTAATATTTGCTATTTCACTTTTAAAACATGAACTGCAAAATGTTTGTTTACATAGTGCACAATTGTGAAATTTTTAACTTTTAGTGTGGATTTAACATCTTTTTTTTGACAAATCTTGCCGACAATGGGGATTTGGATCTCAAGATTCAGCCTTCTTTAGGTGAAGTGAAATTTTTGATATTTACTTTGAAAATCCCTGAAATTTAAAATGTAACTGTTTTCTGAAACACTGAGATAACACAGAATTTCTACAAGCACAGAAATTGTCACATTGAAACATTTCAAGTTCTGGTGATGGTATGTGTGTCTTGCTCTCTGTTTAATGAGATGTCATCAGTACATGAAACTGTTACATTTTACTTCACAGAAAAAGGTGTCACAGCCCAGCAGTTGGTGTGAATGACTGCCTCATCATGCAGGTAACCCAGGAAATGCATTTACACATAGAAATTTGAACAAGCTTTTCATTTTGCCAAGTACTTTGATGGTGTTATTTGAAAAGTTATAGTCTTTTAAAATTCTCATGTGATTCTCTGATAATCAGCCTTTTTAGGGATCCTTTGTGATTCAGAAAATATTGTTATCCTTTGTTCCTTTTACTTTGTTTTATTTTACTTGCTAACTGATTAGAACTTTGTCTACTTTAAATATTAACTCTGTATGTGTCCTTTGAAATGTAAATCTTTTCTCAAACTGCTTTTGTTTATTGATTTTGTGTATACTGTTTTTCTAAAATCTTGAAAATTGTAATATTGTTTAACATGTCTATTTGAGATTTCAAGTCTTTAAAAGATTCATCCACAATTAAATGTAGGAAATCATTTCCTTTATTAACTTGACAGGAAATAGAAAGTAAACATTAATTTTATATTAAATATTTTATCATTTTATGCTTGTATATGTTAGCTTTATGTGCAATTTTATTTTCTTCCAGATGTAACTCCATTTATTTATTAATTTGTCCATTTCTGAATATATGTCTAATCACAGGTGTGTGTGTGTGTTTATTAGTGTATAAAAATCACTGGGGTTGGGGGCCATGTTTTTTATATCTGCTTTATATTCTTAAATCACATGTAGTGTTGCGAGGTAAATATTATCTACTATTTGTTGAAAGAATAAACAAAGTATCCTTAAATTTCATAGCAACTGGTCATAAATTACATTCTTAGGTAAATTTGTCCTTGACCTCTAAAATAAGGATACACAGAAGGACATCTTGAACCAAGGAAAAATGTGAGTGAGTTTGTCCTCTTGGGCTCACTCAGAGCCTCCAGAGTGATAAAATACTGTTTTTTGTGCTCTTATTCATTTGTAATGTGACAATGGTGGGCAACTTACTCATAATTGTGACTGTGGTGGTCAGCTCAAACCTGAATGCCCCCAGGTACTTCTTCCTTGGCCTCTTCTTCATGAATGCTGTTTATTCTACAACAGTTATCACTTACTCTGGGAGAAGAAAACCATTTCCTTCCAAGCATGTATGACCCAGTTTTTAATAAGATACTTATTTGTTGATGCTGAGATTTCCCTTCTGCTGATCATGGCCTATGTGATCATCTGCAACCCCCTGCATTATATAACAATCATGAACCAAAAGACATGTGTTCTGCTGCTCCTGCTGTCTTGGGTTGGTGGTTTTGTGCATGCTGTAGTGCAGCTTCTCTTTGTTTATGACCCACCCTTCTGTGTTCCTAATGTCATCAACCACTTCATCTGTGACACATACCCCTTACTAAAACTCACCTGTACTGACACCTACATCATTGGTCTCAATGGGGAAATTTGTGTGGTCATCTTTGTGCTCTTGCTTATCTCCTACAGGGTCATTCTGCTCTCCCCCTAAGAGGCTTAGTCAGAAAGGGAGGCACAAAGACTTATCCACCTGTGGTTCCACATCAATGTAGTGGTCCTTTTCTTTGTACCCTGCATTTTGATGTATGTGAGACCACCTTCCACCTTATACATTGATACATCTTTGACTGTGTTTTATCATCTAAAATTCTGCCTAAACATAACACTATTCATGAAATAATATTAAAAGATATGATTATAAAGTTTAACTTAGTTCTCCATTTTTGGATACTTGGTTCATTTACAGGTTTATATAATTATATCTAATGTTCTTTCATCTGTAAGTTCCCTGAAGGCTGTGAGAATGAGAATTACTTAATAGTCTTTCTGTTCCTTATAAAATGTCCGGGATATAAAATATACTGCACAAACATTTTCTCAATTACTTGTGTTCTTTCTTCTTCTGTTTGAGTCAGAATTTTTACTGACAAATTTCCATGAATTACTTTTATATTAAAGATATATACCACTGTTTTTTTTGATATTTGCCTTATTTTATATTTTATAATTATATTTTTTACATAGAAGCTATATTTTAATGTTATTTTACTATTTTTCTTTTATCATACCAAAGCTTGGAAATTTCCATTTCCCTAGTGATTTTATACATTTTATCATCTTCTTTTCCTTCATAACTTTTCAAAAAATATTATTCAACCCATTTAGAATTTATTTTTGTTTGTGTTGAGGAAATGTCTAAGTTTATTTTCCCAAAATAGATAAAATATTCTGCTAACAGTTTACTACTTATTATTTTCAGTAATAATTTTAAATTTATCCTTTTAATTTATCAAGGTTTATATATCTATATGATTCAACCTTTGATCCATGCCTTATGTTCCTTAAATTTTGGGGAGTTTTACTTCTCTGCCACCAACATATCATTATAGTTGTTATGCTGATTTGAAGCTCTTATGCACTCCAGAAAAGGCCATGTTCTTGTAATCCATTCCTGTGGGTGCAGGCCTGTTGTGGACAGGACCTTTTTGTCAAACCATCACAATAATTTATTCAGTAAGGATCTTCAGAAAGACCTTTCTTCTGATTATTTTGTCCACTTTAAGCTGCATACAAATCTTTCAAATAGAACAAATTTTGTTGTGCAAAATTTGTATGAACAGATGCACTGTTCATACAGATCCTGGACTAGAAGTGACAGATAATGATGAATTGGATGAAATAAGACTTCAAGGGCAAAATCATAGAAGCAGAATTCTGGAACAAAGGGATCACCTCAGGCCAAGATCAACAACACAACCTAGCTTGTGGAGAACGAAGCTGCACTTAGAGAGGTCAGGCCAACTTCCCTGAAGCTGGAAGAGGGTGGGCCTTATACCCTAATATTCAGGGAAAGTGTTACCACTTCTAGGTTAGGAAGTGCTGGTGCTTGTGCTCCAGCATTCACAGAGAATCTGGTTTCTATTCTGATGTCATAGGAGGTGGGTCCTACACCCACAAGTTCTTGGAAAGTCCAGCTGCTGCACAATTATTTAGAAAGAGTGGGACTACTGCTCCAGCAGGCCTGAAAGACAAAGCATGGATCCACAAATAATTCTCAGGACTTGAGACTTAATGGAGCTTGCCCTGTTGGGTTTTGAAATTGCTTGGGACTTCTGAGCTCTGTTTTTCTTCCAAATTCTTCCTTCTGGACTGGGGACATGTATTCTATGATTGTTCTACCATTATTTTTGTCCAGGATGGCCACACCAATAATTAATTTTGATGAGAACTCACACAGCATTGATATTGAAATGGGCTAAATGTTTGTGATGTTGTAATGGAACAAGTATATTCTGCAAATGTGAGGAGCATGTATTTTGGGGATTTAGAGGGCAAGCTCTGGTAGGTTGAATTATATACACCAGAAAAATAAAACATTTTCTTAATCTTAATCCATTCCTATGAATGTGAACCTTTGGAAATAGGACCTTATGAAGATGTTATTTTTAGTTCTGAAGATATTATTTTTAGTTTTGTTCTCACCAAACTAAATGATGTTGGGCCATAATCCTATTACTGGGGTTTTATAAAGAGAAAGCCATGTGATGAAGTAGAAGCTGGAAAGCTGGAAGTTAAGACAACCTAGAAGAGAAAGGAAAGAACATTGTCATGTGACAGCAAAGCCAAGGAACTAAGGATCACTGGCAGCCAGAGCCAAAACAACACTCTGTGGGGAGAAAGCACTACTGTGCTCATGCCTTGTTTTTGGACTTATTCTAGCTTCCATGCTGTTACCCAGTAAATTTCCGCTATTTAAACCAACACATTGTGTGATATACATCTTAGCAACCTGGGGAAATAAGACAAAGTCCTTTCAGTCTGCACTGAGCTCCTGGAACTGAAGTCAATGCTGCATGCTTTAGATTTTTGTTATAGAAACACATTACTTCCAAGTTCCAATTATTGTTCTTGATATCTTTTGCTTTGTGACATATGACTTGACATTTTTGTGAATTTGCCACAACAATTTTATTTTATCTCCAGATTTTGTGGGACAGAAATTCAGGCAGAGATTGGCTAGGCGTTTCTTCTGCTTCATGTGGCATGGACTGAAGTTACTCTGCTTTTCAGCTAACAGCTGGTCTGATCTGGTCTGAAGCATCCAAGCAAGCTTCAACCACTCTCCAGTGAATTAAGCTCTCCAGTATGATAATCAGACTTTTACTGTGATGCCCAAGTCTCCCAGTGGTAGCATATAGCAGCTATAAGGCCAGTTAAAGGCTGCATTCAGAACTGGCACAGTGATAGTTCCACAGTCTTCTGTTGGTCAAAGCAGTCATAGGGTCTGGTCATCTGTCAGGGAGTGGAGAAATAGAACAGTTCATGGGGTTTGGCAAAGTAATATTACAGAACAACATATGCAATGGGAGATGCTGCTGCATCCAATTTTGGGAAAGTATAATCTTTCACATCTCCAAAAGAACATGCTTTTAAATATGTAGTGATATTCGTCTACTCTAATATTCTTGATATTGGGCATTTGAATTCTTCTCTTCATCATATTTGATTGACATTTGTCAATTTTGTTGTTAGAGTAATAATTTAATAGCTTTTGTATTTTCTCTTTTTCATGTTTTCTATTTTATTGATCTTTGCTCTTGACTTTTTAAATAAACTTTCTGCTTTTCACTTTGACATTAAGTTTCTATTCTTATTTTAATTTTATGGTAATGTTTTAAATAATTACATTTAAACATTTATTTTTTAGTATAAGCACATTATAAATTTCTCTGTAAGCATTGCTCTGGTTGCAGGCCACACATTTTGATATGTTATAGTTAGTACTTTGTTCTAAAGATTTGCCTATATCTCTTATGATATCTTTTGTGATTAATGGGCTCTTTATATATATATTTATTGCTTGGCTTTCAAATATTTGGAAGGTTTTATAGATATCTGTATTGGCTATCTATTTCTACATAACTAATTACTCCAAAATGTAGTGACTTAAAGCAATGTACATTTATTTTCTCATAGTTTCTCCAGGTCCACAACTTAGCTGGTCTCACCAGGCTGTAACCTCCTTGAGGGTTTTGCAAAGCTGTAATCAATATGTCAGTTCAGCTTGCAATATTTCCTCAAGTATGTTTTACTCTTTATTTTCATTTGAAGGCTTGATTGATGAAGGTTTCAATTCCAAGCTACCTCAAATGATCGATGGCAGGATTTGGTTTCTTATAGTCTGTTTAATGAGGGACTTGGGTCCTCACTGGTGGTTGAGTGAGAAGAACCTTCCATTCTTTGCCATGTAGACTTTCCCAGCTTGCCTCATTACAGAAAACACTCAAGAACATTCAGAGAGTTGAAAGTGTGAGGCAGAATTCAGTCTTTCATAATTTAATCACAGAATTAACATCCCCAAATTTTTATCCATATTATATTTATTAGAAGCAAATGAGTAGGATCAATCCACACTTAAGAAGAGAAGATCACTCAAGGGCATGAAATCCAGGAGTTGGGGAGGATCTCTGAATATCATCTTTAAAGTTGTACACTATGATATATTATAGGTATTTATTTCTAATTTAATTCTATTGTATTAAAAGTGCATATTCTATTCTTTGAAATTGCCTGTTTCATAGCCTAGATTATGGTCCATTGTGAATGTTCAATGTGCACTTGAAAAGAATTCATATTCTGTGTCTGATGGGTGTACCATTCTGTGAATGTTAGTTCAGTCATCTTGTTCACAGTTATATATGTTATTCTATAATAATTGTTTGTCTATTTTTTTCACCAATTCAGAGAAATTATTACCAAAATCACTAATCATGACTGTGGATTTGGCTATTTTTCCTTTCTATACTGTCAGTTTTTTAAAGATGTTTGCTTACTTTTTATTTTTTTTATTTTTACATGGGCAGGCACCAGGAAATGAACCTGGGTTTCCAGCATGGCAGGCAAGAACTTTGCCACTGAGTCACCATTGCCCGCCCCTCTATACTATAAATTTCTGTTTCATATATATTGAAACTCAGATATTGAATGCCTGCAGAATTAAGTTTATTACATACTCTTAGAAAATAAAATACTTACTATTATGAAGTAATCCTCTTTAAGATGAAACCTTGAATCCCAGTTAGTTATTATAAACATATCCATTTCATCCTTCTTTTGCTTAGTTTCTACATGGTATATATTTTCCATTTGCTCACTTTTATCTCCTGTTTTTAAAGGTAAAACATGTCTCTTGAAAACATCAAGTATTTAAGCCTGTTTATAATCCAAGCTTGCAATCTCTGGCTTTTAATTGGAATGTTTAGTATATTTACATTTCACATCAGTGTTGATATGCCTGGGTTTAGTTATATCATTTTGCTGTATGTCTTATTCTTCCCATCTGTTTTTGTCTTTTGTATTTTTATATCTCCTTTCCTGACTTCTTTTCATTCAGTGTGGTGTTTTTGTATCTCATTATTTCACTTCAAGTAGCATTTGTTCTAGATGCCTTTGTGTTATTATTTTAATGGCTTGCATGCCTCTGGAGGCTGGCAAGTCCAATTATGTGAGTTAGATCACAAGCTGGAAACTATGATTAAGGTGATTCTGAAGACTGGCAATTCCAAACTCTGCAGGGCAAGCTGCAAGCCAATGCTGAAGTTGAATCTGAATTTACTGGGGGAAGCTGGCTGACTGATGTTAAAACAGAAATTCTTTTTGATTCTGAAATCCTGTATTTTAGGTTTTAAAACCTCCAATGATTGGATGAGAATAATTCCCTCATTGCTGAAGGCAATTTCCTTTGCTGGTTTTAGATACAGTCATATGTAACAATCAATAGATTATAAATGCACATCCAAATGCAAAATAACCTCATAGTAACAATTACTCCAGTGCTTGCTTGACCAGACTGGACACAGTAAATTAGCCAAGATTATAAATGGGATTAACCAATATGCTACATTATACATCTTTGAAATAACAATATTTAAAAAATTAGTATCATATTATTTTTACATATAAATGAATATGTTTTCAAAGTATAACACCACAATACCCCTGTAAAATTGTCATATATTTTACTGATACAAATATTATAACTCTGTGAATATAATGTTATTGATTTGCCTTAAACAGTAATTTAAAAATTATTTAGGAAAGAAAAATAACTCCTATTTGCTTATATTTCTATTGTCTTCATTCTGTCATGTAAATCCTAATTTTAGTATGATATTGTTTTCCTTCAACCTAAAGAATTTTCTTTTGTATTTCCACATATTTTTGGCTATGCCTTTTACAGTTCTAATTTTTCTGTAAAAGTCTTTATTTTGTCTTCATTCTGAAAAATTGACTTTGTTTATTGATTTCTAAGCTAATAATTATTTTTCTTCTTTTAGCATAGCAAAGATGGTATTCCATTTCTGTATCAGTGTTCATATATAATGTGTTTTTCTTACCTCTAGATAATCTCAATGTTTTCTCTTTATCTTTGAGTTTTATCAAATTTACTAACATATGTCTAGGTGTGATTTCTTTGTAAATATCCTATGTGGTGTTAGCTGAAAATTTTAGAACTATGAACTTAGGATCGTGATGAAATATGAAAACTTGGTGGCCAATATTTCTTCAAATATATTTTCTGCTCCTTTCTCTCTTTCTTCTCCTTCTGTGACTCCAAAAAATGCATTTTGTATGATTGATAATGTTTCACTGTTTATTGAGAGTTTGTTCATTTAAAACATTTTTCTTGGGCGGGCCACGGTGGCTCAGCGGCAAGAACGCTTGCCTGCCATGCCAGAGGACCCGAGTTCGATTCCTGGTGCCTGCCCATGTAAAAGAAAAAAAAATTAAAAATATAAAACCTTTTTCTCTTTATTTAAAAGAAATTTTATTAACTGGTCCTCAAGATCACTGACCCTTTCTTATGCGTTGCCTAATCTGTGTTATTTCCATCCAGTTAAATTTGATTTCATATATTGTGTTTTATAGTTACAGAATTTCCATTTGACTCTCTTTGAGTGTCTCCAATGCTCTCTTGAAATTCTTTATCTTTTTAATGATTATATTTATCTTTTTCCTGTAGATTTTTCTTATTTTATTTTTAACAATTTTATAAATATATATTAACATGTGATACATGTCCAAATATATGATCAATGGTTCACAGTACTATCATATAGTTATGTATTAATCACTTAATTACATATCACATAGTTATGTAAAAATCTAATTAATTAGATTTAAAAGTAAATCTAATATATTTCATGTTTTTATCCCCCTTCCCATTATTGAACTCTAGTGTTGGTGTGGTAAATTTGTTACTTTTTTTTTATCTTTTTTTTTTCAATTTGCATATGGGCAGGAGGCACCAGGGATCGAACTCCAGACCTCCAGCATGGCAGGTCGGAGCTCCGCCCGCTGAGCCACGGCAGCTGCCCTAAATTTGTTACTATTGATGGAAGAACATTGTTTAGCTGGTTAAGCTGTCAGAATGCAATATACCAAAATGGAATTCTTTTTTAAAAAGGAATGTATTAGGTTACAAGTTTACAGATCTAAGGCTGTGAAAATGTCCAAATAAAGGCATCTAGAGAAAGATACTTTAACTCCAAAGAAAGGGCTGATGAAGTTTGGAGTTTCTCTTTCAGCTGGGAAGGTACATGACAATGTCTGCTAGCTTTCTCTTCTCATTTCATAGGCTTCCTTGGGGGCATTTTCCTTCTGCTTCTCCAAATATTTCTGGCTGTGTAGGCTCTGTTGTTACTGAAGTTTTTCCACAATTGTTCTTCTTTAAAGGGCTTCAGTAAGCAACCCCAACTGAATGGGTGGAGACACATCTTCATGGAAAACATCTAATCAAAAATTAGCACCCACAATTGGGTGCACACATCTCCATGAAACAATAAAAAAATATTCCACCCTGCAATAATGAATGAGGATTACAGAACATGATTTTTCTGGGCTCATGACAATTTTGAACTGTCACATTCCACTGTTTGGACCCCAAAAAGACATGTTCCTTCCAAATGCAAAATAGATTTATTTCATCACAATATCACAAAGCCTTAAAAAATTTCATTAATTATACAAATACAGTACACAATCAGAAACAATACAAAATCACATTAAAGTCAGCTGCAAGCATGGTCTGTCCTAAGGCAAAACTCTCCCCTGGCTCTGAACATTTAAAACTCAGAACAAATTACTTACTACCAATATACAAATGAGGGACTGTCATAGGATACATGCTTCCATATCCATAGGGAGAAATTGGACGGAGCACAGTGATCAACAGACCCAAACAGTTCTGAAAGCCTGCAGGGCAAACTACATAGGATTTCAAAATCTGAGAGTGATTTATCTTTGGAGCATTAGAAAGTGGCAGTTCCACCCTTTCCAAGGGCCTTCCCAGAAGCCTGGCTGTCTTCAAATGCTGGGGTGAGAATTGCAACCTTGAAGGACATAGGAGAGACCAATTATTCTTGGTTCCACCTTCTTCAAGCATCATGTCTGTACCTGGATTCTGCCATCTCTGGGTCACACACCTACCCCCAATGTGGTGTCAGCAAGGACCTCCCCAACACCCAAGGAATGTTCTCCACCCTCTCTGAGGCCTGGGGTACTGAAACTCCTGCCCTCTGCCTTTAAGGAAACCTCACTCTCTCCAAGTCATGGGTGGGTCCACTCTCTTGGCTTGTGGTTTCTTGGCTTCAGACCTTGGCTTTCACAGTTCTGCCTTTGCAGCTATTGTTTCTTCAATTTATCACTTTTCTGTCTCTTTTATTCCAGTCTGGCAGTGGTTCCATTTGTACATATCCCCTAGAACTCTTGTTGCATTTCAATGCAGAACATTGGGATAATATGCATCAGACAATAGGACTTTCCACAAATCCTTACTGGATGATTTCTTCTCCAATATTATCTCTTCTAATTTTCTAGCTACTGGAATATACCAGAAGCAGATTGGCTTTTAAAAGAGGGAATTTTTTAAAAACAATTTTAAAGTTTGAAGTTCTAAGCAAGTTTACAGCTCTAAGTCCCCCGAAATGTCCAAATTGAAGAATGGCCATAAAAATGTCCCATTTAAGGCATCAGAGAAAGGCAGTTTGGTTCAAGAAATCTGATGACATTCTAGGTTTCTCACTCAATTGGAAAGGCACACGAGAAACAAGGCAGCATCTATTAGTTTTCCCTCTAGGCTTCCTATTCATGAAGCCTCTCTAGGGGGTGTTTTCCTTCTTCATCTCCAAAGGTCTCTGGGTGTGAGGGTTCTCTGTTTCATGGCTTTTTCTAAAATACTTCTCTTTGAAAGGATTGCAGTAAACAAATCAAGGTCCACCAGTAATGTATGGAGTTACATCTTCATCTAATCAAGGTTAGTACCCACAATTGGGTGAGTCACAACTCTCTGGCTATAATCTAATCCAGTTTCCAACCAACAGAGCTGAATGGGGATTAAAAAATGGTACATCTAGATTACGGATTAGAATTAAAACATTATTTTTCTAGGGTACTGTCATGGTCAGGTTCGTGTGTCAACTTGGCCATGTGGTGGTTGGGCAAGTGCTGGCTTGTCTGTTGTGATGAGGACATTTCAGAGAATAAAATCATGATCATGTTGGATGCATCCACAGATGATTCTATTTGTAATCAGGCAAAGGGGTGTGTCTTCAGCAATGAGTGATGATTAATCTAATCACCAAAATCCTTATAGGAGGATTCAGAAGAGACAGGCTCTTCTTCTTTTGGCTGGTGAGTCTCTCCTGTGGAGTTCATCCAGACCCTACAGCCTACCCTGCAGATTTTAGACTCTGCTTTCCCAGGGTCACATGAGACACTTTTATAAATTTTGTATTTGTGAGTGTACCCTGTTGATTCTGTTTCTCTAGAGAACCCTAACTAATACATCTTGGTACCAGGAGTGGGGTGGTTTTTAAGAAACAGAATCTTAAAAATGGTTTTTATGAATGGTTTTCTACTCTGACTGCACTCAAAGGCACTAAGAACTCTGATTCCCATAATCAGAATGACAATCCCTATCCATGGAGTGAGTTGGCAAAAGAGATATTCAAAATATCACCATTCAATTCTCCTAATGCTTTGCTTGTATGAAGCCAGGCTCTGGGGGATAATGTTTCTGACACCTTTACAGAATTTTGTAGAAATAAGAGGTATAGAGATGTTAGTTGGTTATTGTTAGATACACTGGTTGCATTAAGGAGTGAAAGGGATGGGCTTAAGTCTTCAAATGAGAAGCTTAAGCACTGTCTGACAGATGTAGATGTTTCTATGAGTCCTGAAGGAAAATCTTATTTCCTGTAGCCATAGACTTGAGATCTCTGAAAATCAGACTAAGAATCTTATTGTTAAAGTCGCAACTTGACAACATAAACCGAAATCTCAAACTTGCATGGTGTCAGCAATTAAAGTGAGGGCATTGATTGGTAAGGAGTGGGACCCTGAAGATGGGATGGTGACATATGGACTGGTAATGATGTCAGGAATGAGGTGGAAACCCTAGATCATACTGAGTCTTCTCCATATAACCCTTTAATAGTTTGCCCTGAGAACATAACCACCCCATCTCCAGCCTGCCTTGAGGAGTTGGCCACCCAACCTCTTCCTGAAGGGATTAGCCCTAGAGTGATTAATCCTGTCTCACCAGATGAAACTGCAAATGAAGGCCCTGAAGCAAATGGCTTGGAAAATGTTTCTAATTATTTTCATGACCCACCACCACCACCCCTCATTTCTTCCAGACCTATAACTAGATTAAACTCCCAACAGATCCCTAAAGGTGAGGTACAAAATATCACACATGAAGAGGTACATTATACCCCAAAAGAACTATGTGAGTTTTCCAATTTATACTGACAGAATTCAGGGGAATATATGTGGCAATGGATTTTAAGGGTGTGGGATAAGGGTGGGATGAATATAAGACTGGATCAGGCTGAATTTATTTATATGGGCTCACTAAGCAGAGATTCTGCATTCAATGTTATAGCTTGAGGGGTTAGAAAAGGTATTAACAGTTTGTTTGGATGGTTGGTTGAAATATGGATCAAAAAGTGGCCAACATTACCTGAGGTTGAAATGACAGAACTGCCCTGGTATAATGTAGATGAGGGGATCCAGAGACTTAGAGAAATTGGAATGTTAGAGTGGATTTATCATGCAAATCCTGCTCTTACACCCCAGGAATGTCTGGAGGATGCACCCTTTACCAGAACAGTGAGAAACAAATTTGTGAGACTAACACCATCATCCCTGAAGAGCCTTGTGGTTGCACTTCTCTGTAGGTCAGATATTACTGTAGGTATGCTGTCACAGAGCTGGAATCCTTAAACACAGTGGGAATGATGGGATCCCCCGAGTTGGCAGAAGCCAGGTGGCAGCAGTTAATCACCAAAGACAGGGTAGATGTGGCTATTATAATGGACAGCAGGCATCAAAATTATATGACTTGCAGAGATTTGTGGCATTGGCTAGTAAATCATGGGGACCTAGAAATACAATAGAAGGGTAGTCTACTAAATTATTGTTCAAGCTGTATAAACAAAAGAGTTCTAGGTCAACTAAATAGAAGTCTAACCTAAATTACAAAAACACAGAGTCACGGCCCCTTAATCAGTTTCCTGACTTGAAACAGTTTACAGACCCA
>PVIY010037226.1:0-24849 GCA_004026745.1 Myrmecophaga tridactyla
TCTTGATGATGATTGAACAATGATATAGCTTTCACAATGAGACTCTGTGAATGTGAAAACCTTGTGTCTGATGCTCCTTTTAGCTACTATATCAACAGAAGAGTAGAACATATGGAATAAAAATAAATAATGGGGGAACAAATGTTAAAATAAATTTAGTTTGAAATGCTAGTGATAAATGAAAGCAAGGGGTAAGGGGCATGGTATGTATAATCTTTTTTTCTCTATTATCGTTTTATTTCTTTTTCTGATGTCTGTTTATTTCTTTTTCTAAATCGATGCAAATGTTCTAAGAAATGATGAATATGCAACTATGTGATAATTTAAGAATTACTGATTGTATATGTAGAATGGAATGATATCTTAATGTTCTTTTGTTAAGTTTTTTAATTAATAAAAAAGTTTATAAAAAAATCAGCAATGTACATTCTTTAGCTAAATTCAAATGGGCATTTCTCAGACTTGCTGGACTTAACCAGCATTTGAAACAAACGACCATTCTCTCCTCCTCCCACCTTCTGCTGGCCACCGGGACCCAACCCTCCATTCCCCTGGTCTTCCATCTCTCCTCAGTGTCAGCTCCTTCACAGTCCACTTTCTGTTTCCACATCACCTCCCAGACATTAAATTCTGGAGGGTTTCAGAACTTTCCCCGTGGATCCCTTCTGGTCAGTGTGGTCTCACCCACTATAGACTCAGAGGTGGAGGGTCCTCAACCCCTCATGCGTGCTTGGGGACTTCCTGAGCTCCAGGCTCTAACCATCTATTTGTCACCTCCACTTGCATGTTTGAAGAGAACCTCAAACTTCAAATCAATAAAAATAATGTCCCGATCCCCTCCTCCAGATACACTTCTTCTGCAGTGTTGGTGCTCTAGTTTGTTAGCTGCCAGAATGCAATATACCAGAAACAGAATGGCTTTCAAAAAGGAGAATTTAATGAGTTGCTAGTTTACAGCTCTAAGGCCGAGAAAATGTCCCAATTAAAACAAGTCTATAGAAATGTCCAATCTAAGGCTTCCAGGAGAAGATACCTTGGTTCAAGAAGGCCGATGAAGTTCAGGGTCTCTCTCTCAAGTGAGAAGGCACATGGCAAACACAGGGCTTCTCTCTCATCTGGAAGGGCACATGGCGAACACGGCATCATCTGCTACCTTCTCCCCTGGCTTCCTGTTTCATGAAGCTCCCCGGGGGGAATTTTCCTTCTTCATCTCCAAAGGTCGCTGACTCATGGACTCTCTGCTTTGTGGTGCTGCAGTGTTCTCTGCTCTCTCCCAATCTTTTGTCTCCAAAATATTTCCTCTTGTATAGGATTCCAGAAACTAATCAAGACCCACCTGAATGGGTGGAGACATGTCATAACTTAATCCAGCTTAACAACCACTCTCGATTACATCACATCTCCAGGGAGATGATCTGATTACAGTTTCAAACATACAGTGCTGAATAGGGATTAGAAGAAACGGCTGCCTTTACAAAATGGGATTAGGATTAAAACATGGCTTTTCTAGGATACATACATCATTTCAAACCAGCACAGTTGACGATTTCAGTAACTGGTAACCCCATTCATCATGGTGCCATGGGAGCCTCACTGGGGTTGTCCTAGAACTGTAGAATATCAATGGACACACATGACATATGCGGATATCTATGGATTGTCTTTGACAGCTGTGACATCCATGAGGCATGGCAGCAAACCCTCTTTGCTCCTGACCCATGTCTGTCCCATCACTCCACTAGCAAATTCTGTCCTCTCCACCTGCTAAACGTCTCAAGAACACAACTTCTCTACACTGGATCCAACCTTGGTACCCTGTAGGAAGTCAACATCATATCAGCTAGAGTATCAACTGTCCTCCAGTCCAGTCTCCTCTCTCCTACCTTGCCCCATGTGCTGGTGTGAAAGGATGTACGTACCCTAGAAAAGCCCTGTTTTAATCCTAATCAATCTTGTGGGAGCAATGGCTTCTTCTAATCCCTATCCAGTACTATAAGTTGGAAACATGATTCGGTTATCTCCATGGAGATGTGACTCAATCAATCGTGGGTATTAGACTTGATGAGATGGAGACATGTCTCCGCCCACTTACGTGGGTCTTGATTCGTTTACTGGAATCCTATAAAAGAGGAGACATTTCAGAGACAGTCCCCTTGAGAATGAGGAGGGAGCCGAAGAACCATGACAGAATGACAAGAGAGCCACAGAGTCCATCAGCCAGCGACCTTTGGAGACGAAGAAGGAAAAAGCCTGCCGGGAGCTTCATGAAACAAGAGGACTGCAGGGGAAGCTAGCAGATGATGCTGTGTTTGCCACGTGCCTTTCCACTTGAGAGAGAGAAACCCTGAACTTCATCGGCCTTCTTGAATCAAGGAATATTTCCCTGGATGCCTTAGATTGGACATGTCAATAGACTTGCTTTAACTGGGACATTTTCACAGCCTTAAAACTGTAATCTTGTAACTTATTAAATTCTCCTTTTTCAAAGCCATTCCATTTCTGGTATATTGCATTCTGGCAGCTAGCAAACTAGAAACCCCACTACAGGCTTTCTCAATACCGTAGTCACAGCAAATTCATTAAAATGAGTGTCAGCTCCTATCACTTCTCTACTCAAAACACATGAGTAATTATCGTGACCTGAAGGACCCTGAACTACTTGCAGCCTCTGTGCCTCCGTTTTGTGTGCATGTGCCTCTGCAGTAGTCTCTCCTACTCCCTTTGCCCACCCAAGCCTGCCTAATTCTGCTTTAACCACACTGTCCCACTCACTATTTCTCTAACACGAGGCACGACCCAGACTTGGAGACTTCGCACGTGCTCCTTCCTCTGCTTAGTGCTTGTGATTTTCACTCTTACGCTCCTTCACCTCATGCAGCTTTTGCTCAAAGGTTATTCTCCAGCCCCTCCTCACTCTTCTGTTTCATCTCCTTTAATAGCCCTTATTTCTTGCTGATTTCTTATATTTTATCACTACTCATTGTTTTCCTCTCCTTCCCAATAAATGCAAGTCCTTGAGAGCAGAGAAATGCACATTTGTCCGCAGGCACAACCCAAGCACCTAGAGCAATGCCACAGAGCCCGATAGGTGTTTGCTGGAGGGCTGGATGTGTGGGTCCATATGAGTCAGAGCCAAATAAATAAATAAATGAAAGGCAGAGCTTGTGGGATGAGCAGCGGTTGGACAGTTCGATCCAGGCTTCTGATTTGGAGGGGACAGCCAAGCAGTGATTCCAACATGAACAAATCCGGCTCTGCTCGAGGAGAGTGAGACAGCCAGAGTGCATGGAGCACCGCAGGGGGCCCTGGTGGTCCTGCCCCAAGCACTCCCCACCCCCTCACTGAGTGAGAGCACTCATTGTCCCACACCTGGAAGAGGGGCTGTGTTTGAAGCTTGGCAATGATGGGACAAGGATCTCTTATGGAGGCAACGCTAAGGAACTGTGCTGAGAGGAGAGGTGGGAGGCAGGAGGTGTGACACGGAGCTCAGCTCAGGGAGGATCAAGGAAAGGAAAAGGGTGTGGCTGGAGCTATGTTAAGAAGCAGCACAGACGTGCATTGTGGTATGTGGCAAAGGAAGAGGAATTAGAGGATTGGGGCAGAACAGGGTGGAGACTTCTGCCTGGTGGTGGAGACCAGAGTACCATTAGAGAGGGGGCGAATCGATAGGGGAAGCACGTTGAGGGGAACGGAGACGAGCTCACTTCTGGACCTGCAAAATGTGATCTGACCCTCAGCCACCCTCGGGAGGCATGCAGAGGACAGACCAGATGCCAGGGTGGCCACAGCACTCACCAGGGGTGCTGGGGGGTGTCATCCACGCTGCTGCTCTCGTTTCTTTCTTCCTGCAGGACTTCACCCCGATGGGGACACGGGTGTCTTTAGCTTGGTTTGCTCAGGTCCTGGGGTCACTGTTATGAGGCCGAAAGGGGTGACCAAGACAGGCAGCGGGTGAGGCTACCCAGAAGCCTTCATAACCAGACTTTGTAACGGCCCCTCCCTCCTGGGTACCTGGGACCAGGGCCTAGGAACAGACCCCATGCTGGAAGCCATGAACCCATGCAGGATTGCCACCATCCCCGCCCCGCTCTGCCCATCTAGACCCTCACAATGCCCCTGGGATCCCTTCATTCCCTGTGCCCTCGCCCAACCCAGGACTGATGCTGGCATGAAGAGGAGGCAGAGGCCCAGAGTGAGCAAGGCTACAATGCCAGGAGCCCCAGCAGCCCGCTGACCACACCTGCCCCAGCTCCTGGCTGTCCTGCAGTTAAGTGAGAGGTTGGTTGAAGTCCACTCCCAATGAAGAGGCGCATGTGCTCCCCCCCCCATCAGGTTGAGGGGAGTGGTGGCCCTCCCCTGCCACTCAGGGGTCTCCCACCCACTGTAGGACCTCAGTGTTCTCCAGAACATGCAATGAACGGCTCAGGCCACCCAGCACCTCCAGGCCAGCCCACACACCCCTGTGCAGCAAACACCTCTTCAAAGACCCAGGTTCTCTTCATCCAAGGTCTCCCCACAATAAGCCCCTTGAGAATCTGGGCCAGCTGCCAAGCCGAACTCCCCCCACCCCCAAGCTTCAGGGACACTTCAGTCCTGTTCTGGCCAAGCTGGAGGGTATCGTGAAGATGTGCTCCTGCTTGTTCCTTGCACCATCTGTTCCCCAACCTGTTCTTGCTGGAGGGGGTGTCCCCGAGCCCCCAGACTCACAGAGCACAGAGAGGTTGAGCAAGACGTGCAAGGAACCCAGCAAGTGCCAAGCTCGGCAGGTGAACTCTCCTTCATCCATCCCTACTCGAGGCAGCTCCAGGACCCCGGAGTTGGAGATGGGGGAGGCATTCAAGGCTGGGGACCCCCGGAAGCAGCTCACTTGTGCAGGGGGGTTGCCGTCAGCATCACAGAGCAGGAGCAGAGCCTGGTTCTCCAGGATGGGAAGGGACGAGATGTTTCTCAGGATCGCTGCAGCTTGGGAGAGAGGTACAAAAAAAGTGAGTGGGAGAGAGGAAGGGAGAGGGAAGAGGCTGGAGGAGAAAATGAGACATGGAAAATACAGAAAGAGAATAAGGGAGAAATGCAAATATACAGAGACAGAGAAACAAAGAGGCAGAGAAAGAGAAAGGGAGATGTATAGTGCAGAGAGAAGTGTAATGATGGAGAGAAAGTTAGAGAGGGATGCCAAAACGCTGAGAAAGAGATACAGAGATTGAGAGTGGTGGGGGGCAGGGGGCGTGAGCTGTGCGATGCTGGAAGGCTTAACCTTCCCGCCTTCTCAGGACCCAGGGGGAGTCTGAATCTCCAGCCCAATCCGCTGGCCCAATCTCTCCGGATTCAAAGATGCCCCTTTGTGCCCAGAGAAAGGGCTGGAATGGCCTGTCTCAGGCCTTGGGGTAAGACTCAGGCGTTCTCCTAGCCTGGCCGTGCCTCGCAGAAGCCAACACCCAAGATCAAGGACAGGCCTCGGCATCTCCTACCAAAAGGTCCATGAGCACCACTGTCCTCTCGAAGCTCACTGTCCAGGGAGGGGACGAGAGGGCACCGTCAACAGGAGGGGCAGAGGGCCGAGTGCAGGGGTGTGAACAGAGGTCTGGGTGAGGGCTGAGTGGGTGGCAGGACACAGCTCCCCAAGGAGGTCCAGGGACGGGGAGGCGAAGAGCGTCCTTGAGGTGGGTGGGTGGAGCTTCTGGTCACAGGGGGCGGAGCTGCTGGTCACAGGGGGCGGAGCTGCTGCTCCCTCTTCAGCGGTGGAAAGGTGGGTGTTGACCCTTCGCTCCAAGAAAATTTAGATATAGGAAAGTGGTGGAGCCTGGAGTCCTCCTCCTTTCCTCCAGTCCCCCCCACCCCCAGCTTCCAGGACCACCGCCCCTGTCCCCACAGGCACTCACCTGCCCCTATCCCTGCAGTCACCCACAAGACCAGCAGAGGCAGCAGCAGCAGCGTCCTCAGCGTGTCCCTGGGCTTCCTCTCATGAGAAACGAGAAAGAGAGTGAGAGGGGAGGGATGGCAGGGAACATAAGAGCACAGACTTCCCAGAAGAGGAACTTCAACCCATGGCCGTCGGAGCTCGGCCCCCTCCGCTCAGCGGGGTGGAAACTCAGAGGACCAGAGACCCCCGAGACCTGCTCAAAGAGGACAGCAGGGAAGGCAGAGACCCGCGTCCTGCCTCCCAGGCTGGGATGCTCTGGCCTGTGGACATGGTTACTGTCCTTCGGCCCCTGAGCCTTCGTCCTGTGAGCGCCTCCGAGGCACGAATGACAGGCAGGTGTCCATTCTAAGTGTCCGGACACCCGGCTGATGGCTTTTCTGTGCCCCTAAGAGGGCACCAGGGAAGTGGTCACTCGCTCGCTGGCCAAGGAGTCCCAAGATTGTCTGGACCAAGGTTTCTCAATCGGGAGGTGTTCCTACCTGCAAGCGGACATCTGACAGTGACTGGACACATATTTGATTGACACAATTTTGGGGCAGATTGCCCCTAGCACCCGGTGGGCACTGCTGGCAAGCCTCAGGGCTCTTTGGCTTTCCCGTCGCATGGTGATGTCCTCTCCTTTCTCCTCTGGGTTCCCGCTGACTTCCAACTTCTCCCTGCAGCCTCCTCTTTACAAGGCCTCCAGGAACCAGGTTAGGACCCACCTTCACCTCTCCAACAGATCCTATTGTCAATGGGTGCTCACCCACGAAGACTGCAGATTAAGATTAAGAACATGTGTTTGCTGGGATGCATAATCCAACCTGCCACAAGGGCTGATTAATCTGTGCAAAGTGTAGAAGGCAGCTATTTATTCATTCACCCCTTCATTCATTCACTCAACGAACACAGTGAGCATCTGCCCTGCATCGGGGGTGGAGGCAAAAGGGACATGCAGCAGACTCAGTCCATACCCTAAGGAGCTCCCCTTCCAGGGGAGGGAATGGACAAGGCACAGCCTAGTAGAGGTCACGAAGGTGGAAACAGACCGGGGCAGGCGACCAGTGGCTCTGTCGAGCTGGCTCATTGCTTTTGTGCACAAACAGATCGTACCTGGGCCGGACCATTCAGGGATAAGAAGGAGGATTCCAGCTACAGGACCCTGCAGTGGGCAGGGGACTCTCCCCTAGACCCAGGATCCATGAGAAGGCAAAAGAGCTGGGATGGAAGAGCAGGGAAGGAGGGCTCTTCTCAGCTCCACTCCTGCGTTTTCGTCACCCATGTAACACTTTGCCCTTCAGGATGTCCCTGACTGGTCTCCAGATCCTGCCTTGTTCCTCCCTTCCTTTTCTCAGTGTCCCACTATGTCATCCAGCTACCCCTGCTAAGGCCCACTGGCACAAGGCACCTGAAAGTGGACCCAAGTTCGCAGGCTAAGAGAACAGTCTCCCCAAGTCTGCCCTCCCTTCAGATAACAGCTGTCAGCTCGGGGTTCCTAGGACCACCCGCATTTGGCCAACTGGCTACAAATTCGGGGGTTCCCACCACCCCCTTAGGTTGAACTAGAACAGCTCACAGAACTCAGAAAAATTATGCGCTACTATTACAGTGTTATTATAGCAAAAAAAGAAACAAATCAGGGTCAGGAGAAAGAAGAGAGAGTTGGGTCTAGGAGGGCCCTCCCCCTTCTCTGTGGAAATAGGACGCGTCACCCTCCCAGCACGTCGACGTGCGCAGGGACTTTCGTCTGGGCTTAGGTATCCTGAGTTTTTCTTGGGGTTTCATTACACAGACACGCACCTATTGAGTCAGCACCCACATGGCTGGACTCAGTCTCCATCTCCTCTCACACCGTGAGGTCAGGCTGGCCTGGCACAGCCGAAAGCCTCCACGTCTAATCACATGGTTGGTCTTTCTGGCCTGGCCAGATCCCACCCTAAGATTTCCTGGGAGGCCCCACCCTGAGCCACCTCATCCGCATAAACTGCCAGGTAAGCCGCGCCTCTCTGGATAGCGAAGACGCTCCTATCTCTTGGGAAATTGCAAAGGTTTAGAGGTTTCCTCCAGCAGCCTGGACAAAGGCCAGACCTCTCTTTGGAGGTCAAATTCCTTTCTGTACAGCCATGCCTGCACTCATCAGTGGTGTTAGCTCTACCCCTTCCAGGGGCGGGCCCTTCCCTCCCTGTGCTCAGCTCTCTCATCTCCTGTGCTAGGAGACCGGGCTTGTCCGTTCCACCAGCATTCACCAGGCACCTCCTTTGGGCTCAGGGCTGGGGCTGGGGCTGGGGCTGGTGCAGGGAAATGCAACAGACTCTGCTCTTAGGGAGAGGGGGGATGTGGAAGCAGAAAAGCCCAGCAGTGCTCTGAGATGTCCTTGGCATGTGACCACTGCCTTGATGGGCAATAAAGGGGCCCAGCACAGGGAACATTCAGAGGTGATCTTAGCGGCCACCTCTGCCATTGCCCCAGTCCCCCCTTCTCCTTATGACTCATCCACAAGGACCCTCAGTCCAACCTGGGAGCACACTGAGGAAATGTAGGCTCCCTTCTATCAAGAGAGCTTCGGAGTTGGGGAGTTGGAGGTCGAAATGGATTGCCTTGTGTCCCCAAAAAAGATATGTTGAAGCCAAAATGCCCGGTACCTCAGAATGTGACCTCATTTGGAAATAGGGTGCTTGCAGACGGAATAAGCAAAGCTAAGGTGAGGTCATAGCACAGTAGGGTGGGTCTTAATCCTATATGACTGGTGTCATCATAAAAGGAGGAAACTTGGACATGCAGAGACCCGAGACAGTCACGTGGAGATGGAAGAGGCAGGGACTGGAGCGAAACAGCTGCCAACTTAGAAATGTCACAGGTAGATGGCAAACACCAGAAGCCGAAAGAGGTGAGGAAGACTTCTCGCCTACAAGCTTTGGTTATGGACTGTGGTCCCGCTGGCACCTACATTTCAGACTTCCACCCTCCAGGACTGTGAGACGATGCATTTTGTAGTTATGAGCCACCCAATGTGAAGGACCTTGTGGTGGCAGCCTCAGAAATCCAACACAGGGGGCTTCCAGTCTTCACCTCTTAGGACTCGAAGAGAAAAATGGGGCATAGGAGACGAGTGAGAGCCTTAAAAGGTAGGAGGCAGCCATTCACTCACTTATTCATTCATTCATTCATCCATTCACTCATTTAACAAACACATGGTGAACATCTTCCCAGGGTGGGGCTGGAGACAAAGGAGACGCAACAGATGCTCGATAGAACCCAGCATGGACCGAAGAGACCGCAGCCAAAGTCCCAGCCCGTCTGTCCCCACTCAGCCAGGGAGAGGGACATCTGACTCAGCCTGGGTTTTCCTGTCCATCACACAGGTCAGGGGCAGGGATTGGTTGTCTGGGATTGAGGTTGCCATATCTAGCGAACAAAAATATAGGACACCAGTTAAATTTGAATTTCAGATCCACAATGAATGAATGGTAGTATAAGTATGTCCCAAATATCACATGAGACATACTTATACTGAAAATTAATTCATCGTTGACCTGAAATCCAAATTTAACCGGGCTTCCTGTGTTTTGTCTGCCAAGATTAGCCGGACGGGCAGTGACAAGGCATTGCCTAGGGCCTCCAGACCTCGTGAGCAGCAGAGGTAGAATGTCCAAGCAGGGCAGAACCCAGAGTCTACCTCTCCCTCCCTCTTTGCAGAGTCCTGGACCAGTGTGAGCTCTGGTCTTAAATGTGGAGCTCCTGGAGAAGGTCCGGAAGGAAAGGGCGCTAAATGTCTCTGGAGATGTCAACTTGAGAGGGCCAGAAATTGAGGCCTTGGAATTGTTTAGGATGATTTCCTTTATATTTGGTTCCTTCACTCAACATTATGTTCGTAAGATTCACCCATGTCTTGCATGGGAATTTCTACCAAGTCATTCAATGTGTTTATTCTAGAGTGTTCCATTGTCTGGATTTGCTGCTGTTTCTCCATTCTCCACGTTGATACTCTTGGATTGTTTTTAGTTTGGGCTATTACAGAAAACACAATTGTGAACACACTGTAAATGTCTTTAAGAGCACCTATCTAGGTTCTGTACCAAGAAGCAGATTTGCTAGTTCATAGCCAATATGTATTTAAAAATTAGTAGACACAAAAGACCACATTTGCATAAATTCATTTATATGAAATGTCCAGAATAAACAAATCCATAGAGACAATACTGATTGCTGGGGAGTGGGAGAAGGGAGGGATTGAGAGTGATTGCTCAGTGGCCCCAAGATTTCTTTTCTGGGGGGGTGATGGAAATGCTCTTTTTTTTTTAACATTCTCTATCCTCCCTCCCTGCTTTTTCTTCACAGCTCTTACCATTTGCTACAATGCTATATATCTTATTCATTTTTATTTCTGTTGTCCTCTACCAGAATGGAGCTCTATGAGGGCAGACATTTTTATATATTTTGTTTGCTATTGTATATTTAGCTCCTAGAACAGTGCTGGCAAATACGAAGTCTCCAATAAATATTTTTTAATGAAAGAATGAGTGAATGTTAAATTAGGTTCTAGAATCAGGAAAGCCAGAGGCTGGAAAATCTTTCTTTAAAATGAAAGTGCACTGAAAAATTAAGTGCATGGATTGCTTGTATAAATTCTAATGGAACGGTGGTATAATTCTGAGTATTAAAGCACGATGGTATAATGAGAATTGAGGTTCTTTCTTAACTCCGGCTACACTCCACCTGTGCAGAGTTAGAAGCATCAGCAATTGTGTACCTATAGGGATCCAAGGCCAAGAGAAAATCTGAAAAACGTGTTTCATCTTCTCCTGTGCCTTTCTCAGTCCTTTCGTTTTGTTCAGATACTACAAGCTCCAAGTACCTTTCATTCTCAGCACTTAAGATAGCACTTGACACAGTTGTAATTTTACATTTACTTTTGAGATACTTTTAAAATTAGCTTTATTGAGGTATAATTTATAGCTAATAAAATTCATCCATCTAAAATGGATATCAAGACAAGTTTTAGCAAGTGTCACCAGTTGTCTGGCTTTGCTAAGAGGGTGATGTTGGCTTTGTAGAATGAGTTAGGTAGCTTTCCCTCCTCTTCAATTTTTTTGAAGAGTTTGAGCGGGATTGGTACTAATTCTTTCTTGAATATTTGGTAAAATTCAGATGTGAAGCCATCTGGTCCTGGACTTTTCTTTTTGGGGAGCTTCTTAATGACTAATTCAATTTCTTTACCTGTGATTGGTTTGTTGAGGTCATCTATTTCTCTTTTTAATAATGCTTTTTTTAATAACCTTCTCAGAGGAAATATCTGTTGAAGCCTTATGCTCAACTTTCTACAACATTGTACTTTTTTTCCTTTAATTGTTGTGAGGAGCTTTAAAAAATATTTGGATGCCAGATTAAGAAATTTACTTTCTATTTATGGTTTGTTCAGAATTTTTTATCACTAATGAGTGTTGAATTGCATTAGACAATTTTTTCTGCATCTATTGAAAAAGGTTATACACG
This sequence comes from Myrmecophaga tridactyla, assembly GCA_004026745.1. NCBI lineage: Eukaryota > Metazoa > Chordata > Mammalia > Pilosa > Myrmecophagidae > Myrmecophaga > Myrmecophaga tridactyla. The sequence continues at coordinate 11,393 of PVIY010037226.1, forward strand.
TTTCTTCTTTCTGTTAATGTGATTAATTATATCACAAAAATTTTTTAAATATCAAGCCAACCTTGCATTCTTGAAATCAGTCTAATTTGCACATGATCTACAATCCTGTTTGTACATTATTATATTAGGTTTGCTAATTTTTTTCAGCCAGTACTGAGATTGGCTGTAATTTTCCTGTTTTATGTTGTCCTTCTCCTGACCTCATAAAATGAGTTGGGAAGTGATCCTTTTTGTTCTATTCTCTGAAAGATTTTTAAATTTTTCTTCCTTAAATGTTTGGTAGAATTAAACCAGGAAGCCATCTGGTCCTGGAATTTTCTTTATGGGAAGGCTTTGTTTCAAATTAAAGTTCTTTAATACATTCAGGGCTATTCAGATTTTATCTTTCGCTTTGAGCTTGTTTTATAAATTGATTTGTTTCTGGAATTTGACCATTGCATCTGCATATTCAAACTTATAAAGTTGCTTATAATGTCACCTTCTGATTTTGTTTTCTCTATGAGATATTTAAAGATGTTTCCTTCTCCATTCCTGCTATTGATTCTTTGTACCATCTCTTTAATTTTCCTGAGCAGTATGCTAAGCATTTATACATTTCATAAAGAACAACTTTTGACAAGACCGATATCCTCTATGATATGTTAGTTTTATATCTCATTAATTTCTGCTTTTATTTTATTTTGGCCTTCCTTCTGCTCTCTTCACATTCAATTATTGCCCTTTTTCTAACTATTTGAGAAGGGTTTTAAGAACCCTGTTCTTCGGGGGAAAATTCAACTTCCCCAAGTTGAATTCTTGATTTTCTCACAAGCAGTGTGGACAACCAAAGCTATAGGCTGAGCCTTCAGTCTTACGTTTGTTTGTATGAAACTTAACCCCACAAAGGTTAGGTCAACCCTACTTAAAATTAGGCCTAAGAGTCACCCCCAAGAGAACTTCTTTTGCTGCCCAGGTGTGGCCTCTCTCTCCAGCCAACACAACAAGCAAACCTACCACCCTCCCCCTGTCTACGTGGGACATGACTCCCAGGGGTGTGGACCTTCCTGGCAACGTGGGACAGAAATCCTGGAATGAGCTGAAACTCAGCATCAAGGCATTGAGAAAAACCCTAGAATGAGCTGAGACTCAGCATCAAGGGCCTGAGAAAACCTTCTCCACCAAAAGGGGGAAGAGAGAAATAAGACAAAGTGTCAATGGCTGAGAGATTCCAAACAGAGTCAAGAGGTTATCCTGGAGGTTATTCTTACACATTAAGTATATATTACCTTGTTATCTGAGATGTAGTGGAGAGGCTGGAGGGAACTACCTGAAAATGTAGAGCTGTGTTCCAGTAGCCATGTTTCTTGATGATGATTGTATAATGATATAGCTTTCACAATGTGACTGTGTGATTGTGAAAACCTTGTGTCTGATGCTCTTTTTATCTACCTTGTCAACAGATGAGTAGAACATATGGAATAAAAATAAATAATAGGGGGAACAAATGTTAAAATAAATTTAGTTTGAAATGCTAGTGATCAATGAAAAGGAGAGGTAAGGGATATAGTATGTATAAATTTTCTTTCTGTTTTCATTTTATTTCTTTTTCTGAATAGATGCAAATGTTCCAAGAAATGATCATGATGATGAATATGCAACTATGTGATGATATTGTGAATTACTGATTATATATGTAGATCAAAATAGGAATAGTTTGCATTTGTTTGGTGTTTTTTGGTATTTAGAAAAATAAAAGTAAAAAAAAAAAAAAAAAGAACCCTGTTCTTCAATCTGTTCTTTGTTTCCTAAAATATTTATTAGGCTTCATATTCCCCCTAGGTATTTCTAAGATAGTTCTCACAAGATTTAAATGTACTATTTTTTAAATCAATCAAATGATCTCAAATTTCTGTGGGTGATTTTTTTTTTCTTTGATCTCTGGTTTATTTAGGAGGGTGTGGCTTAATTTTCAAACATTTGGGTCTTTTAAATGATTCGTCTGTGGCTGAGTTCTAGTTTATTTTTATTTTACTAGTTTATTTTTGACCAGAGGACAGGCCATGAAGGATTTTCATCCTTTAAAACGTGCCAAGTACTGCCTCATGGCCCACCTGGGCGAGTTCCTCGGAAGTGGCTAAAGCATCACGTTCTGTGAAACCTCTGGGAACCCCCGCTTGGGAGATGGGACCTCCGCCCCCTTCCCCGCCCCCCAGCCCCCAGAAGGAAGTCGGCTGAGCTGCTGCTTGCATCATTTGGTCTGGGGGCTGTGAGCGCTCGAGCACCCTGGCCGGCCTTTTCCCCATCCTGGAACCAGAAGCCCTAAGCCTGGAATTTTCTTTATAGGATAATTCGTTCCAGCCATCCCACGGGCAGGAGATGGCACAGGCACAGTGGGTTAAGGGGGCCCTGCAAGGTCACCACCTTACCTCCAGCTTGAAACCTGGGGGCTCATCCTGGGGTTGGGGCAAAGGCTCAGCCCATCCCCCTCCAAGTCCCCCCCCCGTCCCCTGGGTGCTGCCCGCTCACCCCAGACAGCAGGGACCCCTACTGCTCTGAGACTGCCTGGTACTAGGCTCTCTCCTCCAAGGAATCCAGGGCTGTGGGCTGAGAGCAAGCGCCTCAGGAGTCCCAGGCGAGGTGACAGGCTGTCCTGCAAAGGTGAGGAACTTCGGGCCCATTCCTTGTCAGAGCTGGATGCCCTGGGGGCCAGCGTGCTCACGTCCCCACTCGAGACACGGGGACTCTGCAGCCCAGAGGGGCGGGGCTGCTCCCCCACAGGCTGGCTGGCCCTCAGCGCTTGCCTGCAGCATCGACCTCCCGCTTCTAAGCGCTCTGGGGTTTTACTCCTGCCGAAGATTGGATGCTGGAGGCAGAGGAGACTGAAGGAGCCCCGGGGAAATGAGGGAGATTTTAATGCCTTCATTTATTGAATGAATCAGGGTGACATTAGCAGGCAGAGGTTGGAAATAAGACCCAGTCTCAACTCTGGGGGCAGGGTGGTGGTGGGGGTTCCTTAGGCAAATTCCAGAATGACATGAGAGGAACTGGAACCGGGAAATCAGGATTTAAGGGATGATTTTGATTTCTGAATCATTATATAGATATTCCCTTCTGCTTTCTGGTATATTGGAGTAGACAGAGGGAAATTCCTGAAATCTCAAATTGTACTCCAGCTGCCGTGATCTCTAATAATGATTGTATAGCCCTTATCTCCTGCCCTTGTGATTGTAAAAACTCTGTGACTAACCTTCATTCGAACCCAGTTATCCAGTATTTCAACTTTAGAGTCTTGTAATCACTAAAGACAGGCCCTGATGTTTATTAAGGAAGGGTCCTGAGTCAGCCCTGAACTAACCCATCCCAAGTCCAAAGTTATCTTCATAACTGAGACTGGATCTAACCGACGTGGGCTCGCCTGACGTGCGCAGTAGCTCAGACTCTAACCTACAAGTCACCTGGACCTCATGCCACCATTTTCTTGCACACGGCCTGTGACTCGGCATGTAATCCATCTGCGCACGCTTAGATCACCTCTGATTGCGTCAGCTGGGGCCACGGCGCTCATTATCCTAAACCTGCCATCCTTTTCTCTAATACAATTATCACAGTTACTGCAGTTTGAAGAGACAGATTTCGGGCCGCTAGGCCATCTGCTCTCCTACCACATGTCTAGTGATAAACTCTTTCTCTCTTTGAGACCCCCGGTGTCTCAGGAATTGGTCATTGAGTGATCCGGGCAAAGTAATGCATGAGCTGGAATGGGGGAAGCACAGGCTGGGTTCAGGTCGGCTCCTCTCTCTTCCAGATACTCACCTGTACCCAACACCTGTCGGGTTTGAAAGGACATGAAGTAGAAGAGTCAATCCCCCCCTCTGGTGGTGTTTGTGAATTCGCACGTGAAGGCAGCTGCTGCACTCAAGCACGCTCGCTCATTCCCTTTGTCATGCTGGGGTTTCCCAGTCTGTTGTGTTTGGCTTGCTTGGGCATTGCTGTGAGGATTCAAGAAAAACAGCATTCCAGGCATTGCCGCAGAGAAGGAGGAGGGTTTTCATGGCGTTCCATGGGTGTTTGGTGACAAAACCTGCCTGCTTCAAATCAGACATAAATTGCTGCTTTGTCCACAGGGAACAGAATATATTGCAACTTCTCCGGGCAGAGTCGTGGCGGTGTTAACAGGAAGCAAAAACATACGAAAGCAAAAGACTGACACGGAAAGCCCAATGGGGAGCTGTTTTGCATTGAAAATTAAGACGGTAGCTTGTCCATTTGTTCATTCGTTCGTTCATTTCTGTACACCTAGACTGAACAAGTGCTCTATCCTGGTATGGATTGGCATTTACGTGGTGACGGGGAAGGTGTGAGATGCAGCCAAAGAGATGGGGCAGATTCCGTGTGCTAAACGCACGTGATAAGTAGAAATGTGGTTTTGTTATCAAGGAGACACATGTTCTCATCCCTCTCCTCCACTTCTTAGCTGACCTTAACTTTGTCCCCATGAGATTGTCGGTATTGTCTTGATTCAGTGTTTACAGAGTGAGATGAAAACCCTCCATCCCAGAGACTCATGAAAGGAATCCTGACTGAGGGGTCCTTACTCTAGAGTCCCAAAATCCGAGGCTAAGTAGTTTTTAAAATGCGGTCCATCAATGCCTGTGTGAGATTCCGCTGGGGTGGTTCATCCCACTGCCCATACTCCTCTCACCCCGAGCTGCTGCTGCAGGAGTTAAGCTGGGAGCTTTTTTTGGGGGGGGGAGCTTTATTTCCTGCAGTTCCTCCAGCCCGGGGCCACCTGTGCCTGGCCCTCTTGCTTTCCCATATACTCAGGACAGCCTGTAAAGGTGGACCCTGGGCTACCTGACGGCACGCAGACTCGCGGCATAATTCTGTTCCCTGTGGCTGCGAAAGCAATTTGCATTAGATTTGAATGCAGGACACGGGTGTTAGTCAATGCGCAGAAAGGTTTTTGTCGCAAAACTTCCTGAGAAGGGCCATGAAAAACCCTCCTCTTTCTCTGCAGCAGTTCCTGGAGTGCTGCTGTTTAGCAGCCTCCTGTCCAATTCTGTGCAGCCCAAGCCTCTGAGACTCTGAAACCTCAGCTCACGAAAGAGAATGGATGCGTGTCCCCTTGGCTGTTGCAATTGCCTGCGAGCGTGGATTTGCAGAGCTGGAATTCAAGAAGCGGCCACCAGAGGGCAATATTGACTTTTCAATTTCCGGTCTTTTCCGAACTTAAAGTGGGCTAATGGTAGAGGCAAGCAGCTGTCCGGGACGGATGTATGTGCTGTGCATGCAGCAGCATTTTGGAGCCCTACAATGACCCGCTATTTTTTTTAAATTTATTTATTAATTAAAAAATTAACAAACCAAATAAAACATCGACATATATAATCAGTAATTCACAATATCATCACTTAGTTGCATATTCATCATTTCTTAGAACATTTGCATTAATTCAGAAAAAGAAATAAAACAAACACAGGAAAGAAAAAAAAAGATTATACCTACCATACCCTTTACCCCTTGCTTTCATTGATCACTAGCATTTCAAACTAAATTTATTTTAGCATTTGTTCCCCCTATTATTTATTTTTATTCCATATGTTCTACTCCTTTGTTGACAAGGTAGATAAAAGGAGCATCAGACACAAGGTTTTCACAATCACACAGTCACATTGTGACAGCTATATCACTATACAATCATCTTCAAGAAACATGGTTACTGGAACACAGCTCTACATTTTCAGGCACTTCCCTCCAGCCTCTCCATTACATATAGAATAACAAGGCGATATCTACTTAATGCATTAGAATAACCTCCAGGATAACCTCTCAACTCTGTTTGGAATCTCTCAGCCATTGACACTTTGTCTCATTTCACTCTTCCCCCTTTGGTGGAGAAGGTTTTCTCAATCCCTTGATGCTGAGTCTCAGCTCATTCCAGGATTTCTGTGCCACGTTGCCAGGAAGGTACACACCCCTGGGAGTCATGTCCCACGTAGACAGGGGGAGGGTGGTGAGTTTGCTTGTTGTGTTGGCTGGAGAGAGAGGCCACATCTGAGCAACAAAAGAGGCTTTCTTGGGGGTGACTCTTAGGCCTAAATTTTAAGTAGACTTGACCTATCCTTTTTGGGGTTAAGTTTCATATGAACAAACCCCAAGACTAGGGGCTCAGCCTATAGCTTTGGTTGTCCACACTGCTTGTGAGAATATCAAGAATTCAATTTGGGGAAGTTGAATTTCTCCCCATTTTCACCATTCCCCTAAGGGGGCTTTGCAAATACTTTTCCACTCACTGATCAAATCACTCTGGGATTCATCAATGACGCGCTATTTTACGAGAGATGACAAAGGAGCTTCACAGATGTGAACTCACTTTCTAAAGAGCAGATTCGGTCCATTTTAGAGCCAGGATTTGAACCTCATTTACCTGTCCTCAGCATTTTTAACTTAAGCTACAGATTCCCAACCCCACAAAGGAAAAGAATAAAGTCAGGGACAGAATGTAGTTATTGACTTGCTAGCCAGGTCAGGGACTCTGGTCTTGTATCTCTCTGCCTCCTAAATCCCACCCCACCCCCTTTTTTTTTTTGCAAGCGGAGGTCACATTTCATTCTTTTTTCCGTGTGACTATCCCATTATCGCAGCACTATTTGTTGAATTTTTGTTTGGTTGGTTTTCCTTTGTTTGGGAAGTGCATGGGGCCGGGAATTGAACCCAGGTCTCCTGCAGGGCAGCCAAGAATTCTACCACTGAACCACCCTTGCACCCCCGTGTATCCCCTTTTTATTCAGGATATAATTTGACAGTGGAATATCCACACAATATGGGCACAAGGCAGGGCCTTGCGGGGCGGAGGAAGTGAGTAAGGGGCCTGCTGGGCTGTCCCTCCATGGGTCTTGTTCTCTCAACCCGGCGCCCAGAAAACTTCAGCTGACTTATCGGGTGTGATGTGCACACGCCCGCTTCGTTCATGCTGAATTGTGGAGGCGCAGGGGGATAAACAGGCTTCCCTCCCAGATGCAATGGGTTGTCTGGTCCTGGCATGGCCCCGCCAAGCTCTGCCTCGGCTGGGCGCCTGGAATGGGCTGACTGAGAGAGCATGGACTTCTGTAAGTGTTTCCAGGCATCATCGCCTCCTCGCCAGTGAAGACCACAGAGGCTCAGAGGAGTACAGGGGCGTGGGTAAGGTTGATCAGAGCGGGGCACTAAAGTCTGGGATAGAAGGACATCTCCCTCGGACCGAGAGCTAAGCTGATCCCTCGAGCCAGCTTCTCCCGGCCCCCAGCCGAGTCTCCAAAGCCTCCTGTTCCAGATACATGGAGGTTCACAGCCCCTGCACAGGAGCCCATCCCGAGGGTCAGCAAACGCTGGCATAAGGCAGGAACCATGGCCTCACGCTACTTTCTCAAACCCCCACCAAAGAAAGCCTTGGTGCTGTGTTGGAATCCTCGCATTCATGGTTTCAAAGTGTGTCTTCCGTGTTTCAAAGTCAAGGCTAAACAAACACTCAGCTATTCCACCTGCCAGGGGTCATTTATTTATTGTTTTTGTACCAGCTTCATTTTAGATGGAATTCAAAAACCACATAGCCCGTCTACTCAAATCTACAATTCAAGGGCTTTTCATACATTCTCAGCATTGCGTAGCCCCACCACAATCAATTTTAAAGTGTTTTCATCACCCCAGCAAGCCAGCCCAGACCCCTTGGCAGTCACCTCCCAATCCCCTCTCCCCTCCCAGCCCCCTGGCACCCCCCAGCCTACTTTCTGTCTCTATGGACTCCCTGTTCCCGATGTTTCAGGTGAGCAGAATCATTGCAAGATGTGGCCCTTTGACTTTGTCGTGTCCCACTTGGCGTAATACCTTCAAGGCTTACCCATGTTGCAACATGAATCAGCACTTCATTCCTTTTTACGGCCAAATAATATTCTTTTGTGTATAGACCACGTTTTGTTCATGCATTCATCAGGTGATGAAAATTTTGGATAGCTTTTATGTTTTACGAATGATGCTGAGATAAATTTGTGCACACGTTTTTGTGCAGACGTACCCTTTCTTTGCCTTGTGCATATTCATAGGAGTAGAATTGCTGGGTCATTGGTAATTCTATGTTTAAGTTTTTGAGGAGCTGCCAGACTGTCTTCCAAAGTGGCTGTGCCATTTTACATTCCCATCAAAAGTCTCATTTTACGTTGTGAGGGTTCTGATTTCTTCGCATCCTTTCCAACACATGCTGTTACCTGTCTTTTTCGTTTTCAGCCATTCTTGTGGTTGTGAAGTGGCGTCTCATTGTGGTTTTGATTTGCATTTCCTTATGCTAATGATGTGGAACATCCTTTCCCGTGCTGATTGGTCACTGGATAGCTTCTTCTGTCTATTCAGTTCGCTGCCTGTCTTTGAATCAGGCTGCTTGTCTTTTTATTATTGAGCTGTAAGAGTTCTTTATATAATCTAGATACAAGTCCCTTAAAAGTTATATGCTATGCGGTTGCTTTTTAAAAATAATCAAGTGCATAGCTATGAAGTTTTAATTGTTTTCTTCAGCTCACATTTTTGGCAGATAAATTACTACAGTGGGATTCATTTTAGGATCATTTCATGTCCAGACAGAAAAACACACCGGTGATCATCAGTGTGGAGTCACCTGGAGACTTTTTAAATGTGCAATCCAGCGGCGTAATTACATTTTCAGTGTCCTGCCACCATCCATTACCAAAGCGTTTTAATCTCACCCAAAATTAGTTGTTGTGTTTGTTATTGTGACCCCATTCCCCTCCCTTCTTCTCCAGCAGCTGGTTGGGGCCTCAGGCCCCTTGCCCTCTCTCCCCCAGCTCTCACCCCTCCCCAGGCCGCGTTGTGGGGACAAGGTCAGCTGACGCCCTCACAGCCCCCAAACCTGACACCCTTGTCCGGGGAGGGGCCGCGGCTCTATCTCTTGATGCAGAGCTGGGCTGCATAGAGACCAAGTGTCCCTGGGCCTCGGGCAGCTCCGCAGACCCCCACCTGCCCCCGGGGCGGGGCTCTGGGGCTGGCCGAGGGGAGCTCACTCCATATCAGCACATCCCAGAGGGAATCGGTTCCCAGCTTGGGGACCTCCCGGCAGATATAGCGTGCGCCCCCCCTCCCCCCCAGCCCAAGAGACAGGGCTTCAGGCCAGATGCTCCAAGCTACCCGGGACCTGGGTGAGAGGGGGCAGGGCCGGCTCCGGGGGTGGCTTGAGGGAATCAGAGCAAGTCTCTGGAGCTCGGGGCATCTTCCAAGCCTGCGGTCACCTCTTGAGGGCAGGGACCTCGCACGGGTCATGCCGTGGGCACAAAGGAAGCCAGTCCTTCCATCTCCTCCCTGGTGGACTGCACAGGGGTGTCGTTTGGCCACAACTGGACGCGAGCGAGTGAGAGAAGAAAGAGCGTCGGAGAGAGGAGACATGGGGGCGGCCTCAGGACAGGCCACCAGCCAAGGGATGCAGGCGGGGGTCACCCGTGGAAGCCGGAAACGGCAGGGAAACAAATTCTCCCCTAGAGCCTCCAGAAGGCACCAGGCACCTTGGTTTTAGCCAAGCGAGACCCATTTGGGACTTCTGACCTCCGGGTCTGTGAGCTGATACATGGTTTGTTGGTGGAACACGCTAAACGTATGGTCATTTGTTACAGCAGCGGTGGGGAACTCATACAGGTGTTTAAGGGGATTTGGCACATTAGCGACACAGGATAACCTTGTGAAAATAATCTAAATCACGCAGTTGGGTGAAAAACTCATGACCTGTAGGTTTACACCGAATGGTATAAGAGACTCATTAAATTTGTAAACAATACTGGGATGTTTGAAAGAACCTGTGTCCCTGCATTTATATGTTTAATTGATTAGATTTATAGAATAATTTATAAATTTATGCCGTGGGAAGATTGAGTTGTTAGATTAGGTGGTTGAAGGATTTTTGGTTTTTTTTTTTGAATATATAAATGCAGTTTAAAATGTTTATGAGGATTTAATTAACTGTGTTTGTCAATGTCATCGATTTTTTAATACCTTTTTGTCTATTCACATCCAGTTGATCCACCTGCAGTTATTAAAGTTTATTAAATTTGCCAACAAAAACAGGATTTGTAAATTGAACTTCAGAGCTCTAGAAAAATGAAGTTTTGTGTTTACAACCTTAATAAACTGAGTATTGTTTTGAGAAACCAAAAGAAACACAGGCAGACTGCTTCTGGCATGCTCAGGCTGCCGAAAGTCTCAGACACAAGCCAGTCCAGTCACCATGGGCGCCACCCTGGACGTCCATCCCTTGCCACCCCGTTGGCATACGCCATTCACGACCCCTCCCCCCGCGCAAAGAGTTTGGGGGGACCCACAATGCATGGGAGGTTGGTGAGATCCTAAAGAGTGTGAGTGGAGTGTCACCTCTGTGGCTGAGTAAGTGAGGGGATGCCTGCCCCAAGAGAGGCCACGCTTTCCATTCAGACGACAGCATGCTTCAAACACAGATGGAAGCAACGGGAATTAAAGATCCAGAAAAGCGATTTATGTTGAAAATGATGACACAGAAGGAAAGGGAAATACTGGGCAACCCACGGTTTCTTTTCATTTCAGTTTCTTTTCCTTCCTCACCTATTGGTAAACCAAAGGTTTAGTGTTGATACAATATGTACATACCAAGAAGAAACAAAAATAGTTGAATTAGTATGCGGGGGAGTGGGAGGTTGTTTTTTTGTTTTGGTTTCAAGCTCAAATCTAGTTGAGCTTCCTTAGGCCATGTTTTTTTCGGGTTTTGTTTTCAATTTGAGAAGTTGGAGGATTACAGAAAAATTCATGCACAAAATACAGAGTTCCCATGTGCCCCCTCTATTATTAATACCTTGCATTCGTGTGATGTATTTGTTACAATCGATGAAAGAATATTATTATAATTGTACCACTGACTCTAGTCCAAGAATTACATTAGGGCTCCTTGTTTGTGTCTTGCAATCCTACAGGTTTTAAAAATTTTTGTTCTAGTAACATTTATACAACCTAAAATTTCCCCCTTTTAACCACATTCAGACACATAATTGAGTGCTGTTAATTATAGTCACGACATTGTAGTTGAGTTTGTTTTGTGCACTATTTCCATTATTCTCTTAAGAACAAAAATATATGCCTGTACCAGCAAGAAATATGGACTGTGTAATTTCACATAAGGTTTAAATGTGCTTATATTTACTTGCATTTAAAACTGGCATTGCATAACATAAAAATGAACAGTAAAATGCATGTTACTAATAGAAAAATTTTATGTTATTGTATTTTTACCTAGAACATCATTAAAAAGCAAATAAAATTCATCATGACAAGTTAAGAGAGGGACTGTGGACAAAAGGAAAAAGAGAAAAAGATTTAAGTCTTTTTTTTATTTTAACATTTGTTCCCCCTATTATTTATTTTTATTCCATATGTTCTACTCATCTGTTGACAAGGTAGATAAAAGGAGCATCAGACACAAGGTTTTCACAATCACACAGTCACATTGTGAAAGCTATATCATTATACAATCATCTTCAAGAAACATGGCTACTGGAACACAGCTCTGCATTTTCAGGCAGTTTCCTCCAGGCTCTCCATTACATCTTGGATAACAAGGTGATATCTACTTAATGGATAAGAATAACCTCCAGGATAACCTCTCAACTCTGTTTGGAATCTCTCAGCCATTGACACTTTGTCTCATTTCTCTCTTCCCCCTTTTGGTTGAGAAGTTTTTCTCAATCCCTTAATGCTGAATCTCAGCTCATTCTAGGATTTCTGTCCCACATTGCCAGGAAGGTCCACACCCCTGGGAGTCATGTCTGTAGTAGACAGGGGGAGGGCAGTGAGTTTGCTTGTTGTGTTGGCTGAAGAGAGACGCCACATCTGAGTAACAGAAGAGGTTCTCTTGGGGGTGACTCTTAGGCCTAATTTTAAGTAGGCTTCACCTATGTTTTGTAGGGTTAAGTTTCATATGAACAAACCCCAAGACTGGGGGCTCAGCCTATAGCTTTGGTTGTCCCCACTGCTTGTGAGAATATCAAGAATTCAATTTGGAGAAGTTGAATTTTCCCCCGTTCTCACCATTCCCCAAAGGGGATTTTACAAATACTTTTTTAGATTTAAGTCTTAATAGTTTTAACAGTAACTTTTTCCTGTTTTTCTTTTTGTTTTTTTTAAACAAGGACCCCCATTCTCATTTTGCACTGGGCTCTGAAAATCATGCAGCTGGCCCCTGCTTTCCCCACAGAAATACCCAATTCTCTATCAAGAAAAACCTTTTGATTGAATTCAGCATCCTACCCTGAACGGGTATGATTACACTGTTAGAGCATGTAAAAACAAAACAAAACAAAAAGTCTAATAACACACATAAAAATATTTTTAAAAATATATTATATTTATGTAGTATAAAATGGATTATATACAGAAATGTATATAAGACATTCACTGAGCTTATATGTGAGGTATTTTTCTTAGTCATCTGCATAATATCGTCACATTTAACCCTCGCACAGCCCCACAAAGGGCAAACTTACAAAGTCCCCATTTTATAGGTGAGGAAAGTGAATATTGGTGAACAACTTGCCTGAGGGCTCATGACCGTTCGTGGCAGAGCTGGGATTCGAGCCCAGACTCAGGATTCCGAGCCTGGGCCGAACTCTCCCTTCACACACCCTGCAAAACCACTGACCCACCAGTCCAGCTCTGAGAATTTAAATTAAAGGGCTCAGCACACATCTGCTCACGGAATAAGGCAAAAGGAATGCAACGTGTGAGAAAGAGAAGAAGAGCTGAAAAAACGAAATGCTCCGAAATATGCCTCTATTTCATTAAAATTTGCATATGCGCATGAATATGCATATTATACAAAAACTCAAAAGAGGCACAGAGGAAGAAAGACCAGACGTAGCTCTGGGCAGCCAAATCATTACAAGTGGTTTTCTTTTTCTTTTAATGGATTTTCCCAGTTTTCTACAACAAATGCATTCCTTTTTGTAACTGCAAAAGGCGTATTTGCTGTTATAAAAATGAAAGAAGGGTTTGAAAGACTTGGTTGACTGTGGGTTTCTGGGGTGCTTTCTCGGCCGCCTCGGAGCCACAGGCTCTCCTTGTCCATCTCCCATTGTCTCACCACGCAGACGCTTTCCTGCACCTGTGCACACTACCTCCCCCCCCTGCCATTCCGGTCTGCTCCAAGTCCATCCTCCCCCCCCCCCCGCCCCAGGGGTGCTATTCTGATGGTGAATTTGGGAAGCAGCCAACAATAAATAGAATGGCCTGCCCTGCAGCTATGTGGCACCGCCACAGTGGAAGGATATTTAACCCGGAAATGCCCAAGCGGGTTATAAAACAGGACCAGGCGATTTCAATACCGGGCCGTGGGAAACTGAAAACGGAGATGGTCCACGCAGCAAGAAGTCGTGGGCATGGTCTCACCCCGCTTTCCTAAAGTGAGTGTGCGTTTTATTATTATT
>PVIY010037227.1:0-24851 GCA_004026745.1 Myrmecophaga tridactyla
CCCGGGGAAAGTTGTTGGAACCCAAGGGCCTGGAGAGAAGACCAGCAGAGACCATCCTGTGCCTTCCACGTAAGAAAGAGCCTCAGTGGAAAGTTAGCTGCCTTTCCTCTGAAGAACCAACAAAATAAATCCCCTTTTATTAAAAGCCAATCCGTCTCTGGTGTGTTGCATTCCGGCAGCTAGCAAACCAGAACACTAAGGAACTGCCAAACCATCTTCCATAGCACCTGTACCATTATACATTCCCACCAGCAGTGCATAATTGTCCTAATTTCTCAAAATCCTCTCCAACATTTGTAGTTTCCTGTTTGTTTAATAGCAGCCATTCTTATAGTTGTGAGTAGGTATCTCATTGTAGTCTTGGTCTGCATTTCTCTTATAGCCAGTGAAAATGAGCATCTCTTCATGTGCTTTTGAGCCATTTGTATTTGCTCTTCAGAAAAATGCCTAAACATCTCTTTAGCCCATTTTATAATTGGATTGTTTTTCTTTCGTTGTCGAGTTGTATGATTTCCTTGTATGTACAGGAAATCAAACCTTTGTCTGATATGTGATTTCCAAATATTTTCTCCGATTGAGTTGGCTGCCTCTTCACCTTTTTGTTAAAGTCTTTTGAGGTGCAGAAGCATTTGATTTTGAGGAATTCCCATTTATCTATTTCTTTCTTTTGTTGCTTGGGCTTTGGGTATAAAGTTTAGGAAGCTACTTCCTATTACTAGGTCTTGAAGATGTTTCCCTACATTTTCTTATAGAAGCTGTATGGTGTTAGTTCTTATATTTAGGTGTTTGATCCACTTTGAATTAATTTTTGTGTAGGGTGTAAGATAGGGGTACTCTTTCATTTTCTGGCTACTGATATCCAGTTCTTCCATGCCCAATTATTGAAAAGACTATTTTGTCCCAGTTCAGAGGATTTGGGGACGTTATCAAAAATCAGTTGACCATAGATTTGGTGGTCTATTTCTGTACTTTTTATTCGATTCCATTGGCCAATGCTTCTGTCTTTGTGCCAGTACCATGTTGTTTTGACCAGTGTGGCTTTATAATAGGTTTTAAAGTCAGGGAGTGTTAATCCTCCCACTTTGTTCTTTTTTAGGATGCTTTCAGCTATTTGGGGTCTCTTTCCCTTCCAGGCGAATTTGGTAGTTAGCTTTTCCAAATCTTCAAAGTAGGTTGTTGTAATTTTGATTGGTGCTTTGTTGAATCTGTAGATCAATTTGGGGAGAACTGACAACTTAACTATATTTAGCCTTCCTATCCATGAGCAGGGAATGTCTTTTTACCTATTTAGATCTCCTGTGATTTCTTTTAGCAATGTTATGTAGTTTTCTGTGTACAAGTCCTTTACATCCCTACTTAAGTTCATTCCCAAGTATTTGATTCTTTTAGCTGCTATTTTGAATGGAATGCTTTCCTTAACTGACTCCTCAGCTAGCTCATTGCTTGTGTATAGAAATGTTACTGATTTTTGCACATTAATTTTATATCCTGTCCCCTTTCTGAATTTGTTTATTAGCTCAAGTAACTTTGCCGTGGATTTCTCAGGATCTTACAAGTATAGTACCATATCATCTGCAAATAATGACAGTTTTACTGCTTCCTTTCCAATTTGGATTCCTTTTATTTCTTTGTCCTTCCTGATTGCTCTAGCTAGAACTTCTAGTGCAGTGTTGAATAATAGTGGTGACAGTGGGCATCCCTGTCTTGTACCTGATCTTAGGGGAAAGGCTTTCAGCCTCTCTCCATTGAGTACAATGCCGGCTATCACTTTTTCATATATTCCCTTTATCATATTGAGGTAGTTATCTTTGATCCTATCTTTTGGGGTGTTTTCATCAGAAAAGGATGCAGAATTTTGTCGAATGCTTTTTCAGCATCAATTGAGATGATCATGTGATTTTTTCCTTTTGATTTGTTAATGTGCAGTATTACGTTAATTGATTTTCTTGTATTACGCCATCCTTGCATTCCTGGTGTAAACTCCACTTTGGTCATGGTGTATAATTCTTTTAATGTGTTGTTGGATTTGATTTCCTAATATTTTATTGAGAATTTTTTCATCTATGTTCATTAAGGAGATTGGCCTGTAGTTTTCCTTTCTTACAGCATCTTTACCCAGTTTTGGTATTAAAATGATATTAGCTGCATAAAATGAGTTAGGTAGAGTTCCATTTTCCTCAATTTTTTGGAAAATTTTAAGGAAGATTAGTGTTAGTTATTTCTGGAATGTTTGATAAAATTCCCGTGAAAACCATCTGGCCCTGGGCTTTTCTTTGTAGGAAGATTTTTGATGACTGACTAAATCTCTTTATGGTAATTGGCTTGTTGAGATCTTCTTTCTCTTCCAAGGTCAGTGTAACTTGTTTGTGTGTCTCCAGGAATTTGTTCATTTCATCTAAGTTGTCTAGTTTGTTGGCGTATAGTTGTTCATAGTATCCGCTTATGATTTCTTTTATTTCTTCAGGGTCTGTGGTAACACACCCCTTCTCATTTCTGATTATGTTTGTATCCTCTCTCTTTTTTTCTTTGTCAGTCTTGCTAGTGGTCTATGAATTTTATTGATTTTCCCAAAGAACCAACTTATGGTTTTATTGATTCTTTCTATTATTCTTTTGTTCTCCTGTTCATTTATTTCTGCTTTAATCTTTGTTATTTCTCTTCTCCTATTTGCTTTGGGTTAGTTTGCTGTTCTTTCACAAGTTCCTCCAGGTTTGCTGTTAAGTCCTCGATTTTTGCTTATACTTGTTTTTTAATATAGGCATTTAAGGCAATAAATTTCCCTCTCAGCACAGCCTTTGCCACATCCCATAAGTTCTGATAAGTTGTATTCTCATTTTCATTTGTCTCCAGATAGCTGCTGATTTCCCTAGCAATTTCTTCTTTGACCCACTGGTTGTTGAAGAGTGTGTTATTTAATCTCCATATGTTTATGAATGTTCTCATTCTTTGGTGGTTACTGAGATCCAGCTTCATCCCATTGTGATCAGAGAAAGTGCTTTGAATAAATTCAATATTTTAAAATTTATAAAGACCTGTTTTGTGCCCCGGCATATTATCTATCCTGGAGAATGTTCCATGAGCACTAAGAAGAATGTATAACCTTGTGCTTTGGGGTGCAATGACCTATATATGTCTGTTAGGTCTAATTCATTTATCAAGTTATTTAACTTCTCTATTTCCTTGTTGATCTTCTGTCTGGTTGTTTTATCTATAGAGGAGGGTGGTGTCTTGAAGTATCCTACTATTATTTTTGAAACATCTATCACTCCCTTCAGTTTTGCCAATGTCTGTCTCATGTACTTTGGAGCTCCTTGATTGGGAGCACAAACATTTATGATTGTTATATCTTCTTGGTGAACTGACCCTTTAATTAGTATATAGTGTCCTTCTTTGTCTTTTATGATGTCATTACATGTAAAGTCTATTTTGTCCGATATTTGTATGGCTACTCCTGCTTTCTTTTGGTTACAACTTGGGTGGAAGATCTTTTTCCATCCTTTCACTTTCAATCTATTTGTATCCTTGTGTCTAAGATGCTGTAAGCAGCATATGGCTGGACTATATTTCTTAATCCATTTTGCCAATCTATATATTTTAATTGGTAAATTTAGTGAATTAACATTTAAAGCTATTACTGAAAAGGTGTTTCTTGATTCTGCCATTTTATCTTTTTTATTTTATTTGTCAGATCAATATATTTTCTCTCTTTCTCTTTGTAGTCTTTAAATTACCCTTAGTGGTACTGTTCAATTCTGTTTCCTCCTCCAGACCTTCCTCTGCTGTCTTTTTTTTTTTTTTCCAGCTGGCAGAACTCCTTTTAATGTTTTTTTTGTAGGGCCAGGCTCTTGTTGACAAATTCTTTCAGGATTTCTTTGACTGTAAAAGGTTTAATCTCTCCCTCAGTTTTGAAGGACAATTTGGCTCAAATTGTCCTTGAGGTTCAAAATTCTTGGCTGGAAGTCTTTCTCTTTCAGGATCTTGAATATATCATACCACTTCCTTCTTGCCTCCAGAGTGCTAGTCGAGTATTCTGAATTCAGTCTTATTTGGTTTCCCTTGTATATAGTAGATTGTTTTTCTCTTGCCACTTTCAGGATTTTCTGCTTCTCTTCAACATTTGACAGACTGATTAGGGTTGAAGGAGGTGAGGGAGAAAGAGCAGGACCTGATAGGGCCTTTCTCCCTGCAACAAGTCTGAGCTCCAGAGGGGAAGTGAATAGCGGTAACATAAATGAAATTGAAAGAATCTCTAACTACATGAGATTGGATACTTTGATCACTAAATGGAAGACCTTATATTACCTAGAAGTGACCAGAAAAGTGAAGGAAGTACCTGAAGGAACAGTGGAAGATAAAGATAAAGCAGTTGCTTTATGGTGATTCACCAAGAATCCTGCCTATGCAACACACTGTTATCTAAAGATCATCCTAAAGATTAGAACTCTTAACCCCATTACGCCCCTAGTGTCAAGAGGTCAGGACAGATATTTTTCTTGTTTATCATTGCATCTTCGACACCTGGCACAGTGTCTGGCACATACTGTGCAATCCATAAATACTTGTGGAATGAATTAATGAACATTAACAAAGCTGAGCAGATCATATTGTGAAGGGCTGAGTTTTCTGTGATGGGAATAAGGGAAGCCAGTGGTCCCTGAGGTGGACTTTGCAGAGGGGTCCTGCTTTGTTTGAAAGGTTGACCAGATGGCATGTACATTCTTTCCTGTCCTCTATTTTCGTGGCTCTAAGCTCTGGCCTGGTTTCCCCACCTCAGCAATAAGGAATTAACTTCTACCGCAGGATAAGTCCTAGGTTTAGAAAGGGTGCGTTTTGTTTATCTGTTTTTGTTTTTGCTCTTTAGCAAAAATGAAATTATTAAATAAGGTACACTTTTCTGTGCTTGGTGTTCACACATATTATCTCTTATCCTTGAAACAAACCTGAAAAGCAGGTACTATTTTTAAATCCTTAACCTCATAGAAGCTAAGTAATCTAATCAAGGCCACTATGCAAGCTAGTAAGTCACCAAGGTAGGATTCAAATATAGGATGAGGTTTTTAGGGGATGGAGTGTGATATTAGTAACTTGAGAATTCTCATTCTCTCTCACTCAGACTAGCTAAATATTTGACAATTTTGTTGATATTTTCAAAAAACGACTTTTGGTTTTCCCTTTTCCCTCTAGTTTTTCTGTTCTTTATTTTGTCTATACCAGCTCTAACTTTACTTCCATCTGCTTGATTTTCTTCACTTTTTTCCTCTTCTCCATTTAGTTTATATCTGCTTCTAACTTTTTTATTTCCTTCTGCTTTATTTTCTTTAGTTTTTTCTATCATTCATTCCTGGGCTAACTTTATTATTTATTTTCTTCTGTTTGCTTTCAGTTTAGTTGGATCTTTTAAAGTAATTTTTAAGATGGAAGGCTAAGTTGAATTTGAGATTTTTTCTTTTTTTTTTAAATAAAGATGTTTACAGATATAAATTTCCCTGTAAGCCCTGCTTCTGCTGCACCCCATAAGTTTTTTTTTTTTTTTTACATGGGCAGGCACCGGGAATCAAACCCAGGTCCTCTGGCATGGCAGGCAAGCATTCTTGCCTGCTGAGCCACCATGGCCCACACCCCATACGTTTTAATATTGTGTTTTTCTTTCCATTTATCTCAAAGAACTCTGTCTTCCCTTGTCACTTCTCCTTTGTCCATTGCTTATTTAAGAGTGTGTGGTTTAATTTCCATATATTTGTGCATTTCTCAAATATCCTCCTGTTATTGATTTCTACTTTCATTCCATTTTGATCAGAGAACATAATTGGTATGTGTGATGGTTAAGTTCATGTGTCAACTTAGCTAGGTCATGATGTCCAGTTGTTTGGTCAAGCAAGCACTGGTCTAATTATTACTGTGAGGATATTTTGTGAATTTAAATAATCAGGAAGTTGATTGCATCTATGGCTGATTACGTCTACAATTAACAATGGAGAGTACATCAATAATGGGAGAAGTCTCATCCAATCAGTTGAAGGCCTTAAAAGGAAAACTAAAGATTTCAGCAATCAGAAAGAAGAATTTCCATCTCCATTTCAGCCAGCCAGCTTCTCTTGGGAATTCATTGAAAACCTCCTTCCGCATTCCCTGCTTGCAGCCTGCCCTATGGAATTTGGACTTGCCCATCCCTACATTCGCATGAGCCAATTCCTATAATAAATCTCATAATATTTACATTTGTATATGTATCCTGTTGGATCTGTTTCCCTGGAGAACCCTGACTAACACAGTTTTTGGTGGAAGGAGAGTAGGGTACTGCTATTGCAAATACAAAAAAAAAAAATTGTGAAATGGTTTTGGAATTGGGTAATGAGTAGAGACTGAGAGAATTGTGAAGCACTTGATAGAAAAAGCCAAAATGGCTTTGAAGAGACTGTTAGTAGAAATATGGATGCTAAAGATACTTCCAATGAAGCCTAAGAAGGAAATGATCAGTGTGTTTTTGGAAACTAGAAGAAAGGTGATCTTTGTTATAAAGTGGCAACAAACTCAGTGAAATTGAATTCTGATGTTAGATGGAAGGTAGAACTTGAAAGCAATAAACCTGAATATTTAGCTAAGGAGATTTCCAAGCCAAATGTGGAAGATGGAGCCTGGTTTCTCCATGCAGCTTATAGTAAAATGCAAGAGGAAAGGGATAAGATTTGAACTGAATGCTTAAACACAAGGAAGCCAGAAACTGATGATTTGGAAAAATTCTGAGCCTACCCACATAGAGTGCTCTGAGACTAGGGCCAGAAGCAGCTCTATCAGAGACCTCCATGAGCTTTCAGGAACTGAGTCCCCACAGGACAGGCCATTTGAGGGTTTAACTGAACATGGACCCAGTCAGGTGTTTCAGTGGAAGTCAGGATTGGAAATGCAATTATGCAGGAAGGACCTGTGAAAAGTTCTGTTGTTTGATGGTTTGAACCACTGTTAACTACTCGCAAAGCTAACAAGCTTTCCATGAAGTTTATGTGAGCAGAACCATTGCCAGTCTGAAATGAAAGATACAGAAAAGGGATGGTTTGAAGGAAGAATGACTGCAAGGACAGAACCATGGAAGCCAAGATTTGGACCAAAGAGAGATCCTCATGGGCCAAGAGAGCAGGCCTACCCATGTGTATGGAAACGTCAAGTTCATCATTGTGCTTGGAGGGGGTGGGCCTTGCCCAATACTTAGAGATGGGGTCCATGTTCTGGCATTGATAGAGAGACTGGCCACCAGCACAATACTTGGAGAGGGCGGAGCCTTCACCCCGTGTTCAGGGAACATAAGTGCTTGGAAAGGGTGGGACTGCTACTGCATCAGAACTGGAGGACAAAATATCAATCAATAGATGATGCTCAGACCTTGAAATCTAATACAGTTTGCCCTACTAGGTTTCAGAATTGTTTGAGATCTATGACCCCTGTTTCCTTCCAATGTTTATCCCATACCTGTCCCGTTGGAAGTAAATAATTTATTTTCTGGCTTCACAGTTCCACAGACAGAAGGGAATTGTGTCCCAGGACAGACCACATCCATAACCACTTTTGATGAGACTTTACACTTAGCGTTGTTGTGAAAGTACTTAAGGTTTTGGTATGTTGTGATGGAATGAATGCATTTTGCGTGTGGAAAGAACATGCTATTTAGGTGTCCAAAGGGCAGAGTGTGATGGTTTGGACCTATGTACTCCAGTAAAAACATATTCTTTTTTGTTTTTAAACTTTTTTTTATTGTATAGTATAACATATACACAAAACAAAGAAGAAAAAAAACAATAGTTCTCAAAGCATTCTTCAAAAGTAGCTACAGGACACATTCCAAAGTTTGTCTTGGGCTACCATACATCATTTCAGATTGGTCATTCTAGCTGCTCCAGAACACAGAAGGCTAGAAGGAATATATATATTTTTTATCATCACAATTGACTTTTTTCTTTTTTGTGAAAAATAACATATATACAATAAAAGCAATAAATTCTAGAGCATAATACAACAATTAGTTGTAGAACATTTCAGAGTTTGGTATGGGCTACAATTCTACAATTTTAGGTTTTTACTTCTAGCTGCTCTAAGATACTGGAGACTAAAAGAAATATCAATTTAATGATTCAGCAATCATATTCATTTGTTAAACCCTACCTTCTCTGTATAAATCCACCATCACCTTTGATCTTTCTATCCTATACTTTAGGGGTGTTTAAGCTATGGCCATTCTAACTTTTTCATGTTGGGAGGGGCTGTCAATAATATGGGATAGGGAGATGGAACTAGCTGATGTTCTGAGAGGCTGGGCACTCTAGGTTTCAGGACTTATCTGGTCTAAGGACCCATCTGGAAGTTGTACATTTCTGGAAAGTTGCCTTGTGCATGGAAATTTTGTAGAATTTTATATATTGCCCTAGGTGTTCTTTAGAATTGGCGGGAATGGTTTTAGTTGGGGTTTTGCAAGTTATGATAGGTAGCAATGTCTAACTGAAGCTTGTAAAAGAGTGACCTCCAGAGTAGCCTCTCGACTCTATTTGAACTCTCTCAGTCACTGATACTTTCTTAGTTACACTTCTTTTCCACCTTTTGGTCATGATGGAATTGTTGATGCCATAGTGCAAGGGCTTGACTCATCCCCAGGAGTCATCTCCATACCTCCAGGATGTCTTTCACTCCTGGATGTCATGTCCCACACAGGGGGGAGGGCAATGATTTCACTTGCAGAGTTGGGCTTTGAGAGAGTGAGACCACATCTGAGCAACAAAAAGAGGTCCCCCAGAAGTAACTCTTAGGCATACCCATAGGTAGGCTAAGCTTCTCTGCTACCTACAAAAGTTTCACAAGAGTAAGCCTCAAGATCAAGGACTTGGTCTATTGATTTTGGTGTTCCTAATGTTTGACACAGTATCAGGGGATTCCCTGATGGTAAAGTTTAATACCGTATTTTTTCTCCCATCCCTCAAGGGACCTTGCCAATACTTTTTGATTATTTGCTTAATATATTCTAGGATGCATCCAGTCATCATATTAAGCTATACAGGATTAAAGATTCTCATTCTTATTCTGTGCTTCCTGTGTTTCAGTTGTTCAAATGAGCTGTCCAGACAGGTTGAGTTAGATTATGTGTGACAGAAAACTTAGGCTCTGGAAAAAATAAAACTTTCTTCCTCTGATCTCAAAGAGTAGGTGAGGCTCTAAAATATAGGCAGTCTTCCATAATGCCATGTTCTGAATTACTTTAATCCAGACATGATCAGCTTCGTTCTTATCTCTAAATACCAGGTTAAAGATATACAAAACATCCTCTCAAAATCCAGAAATAATAATGACTACTCTGGACTAAATGTGTCTATGATAAGAACCTACAATCTAGGTCCCTGTTTTCTTTCTTCTTATTATTTTTTTTTACATGGACAGGCACCGGGAATCGAACCCGGGTGCTTCGTAATGGCAGGCAAGCACTCTGCCTGCTGAGCCACTGTGGCCTGCCTGGCCCCTGTTTTCTTATAGGCATTTTCTAAAGGAGACCATAAAATAATTGTTCTTTCATTTCTGGCTTATTTTGCCTCACCAAATGTCCCACAGATTCATTGACTTCATTGCATGCCTCACGAATTTGTTCCATTGTGTAGCAGCACAATATTTAGTGATAGTATACAACATTGTTTGCCAATTTGCTTCTTAGTCAATGCATCTTTTAGTCACCTGCATTCATGGGGCATCATGCATAATGCCCAAAGTCCACAGTCCATAAACACTCTCAATTTTAGATGATTTCATTGTTCCTGAGAGAAAGATAACCAATAAACACACCCTCACCAAATAGGAAATCTAAACCTCCCCTTAACTCTTGTCCCTTCCCTCATTATTTACTCTTGCTGTTGCTATGGTACTGCTGATGTTTTCCTATTAAACATAACCTATAGCATGCAATAGCAGTTTTCCCCCTGTACCCTGGACTTAAACATTCTTTGTACATGAATCATACCTTTGAAGTAGTTCTTGCAAGAACTTATGTTTTAGTGTTAATCAGTGGGAACATATGACTATACAGCCCTTTTCAATCATGTTCACCTTCAATATGGTAATATTACTTAGAGAACCACCTTCACTTCTATTACTTTACATTTGAGTTGAACCTCATTAGCTAACCATTCACCCATATCTAGCTTCTATGTATCTCTGAGTCCCCTGTATTCTGTCTTATAAACCTCTGATTTTACCTTTACCATGGTCATAAAAGTGGAGTCATATTATATCTATGCTTTTGTGTCTGGTTTATTTCACTCAGCATTATGTCCTCAAGCTCTTCCATCTTGTTATGTGCTTCAGGACATCATTTCATCTTACTGATGCATAAAATTCCATTGTATGTGGATACCACATTTTTTTAATCCACTTGTCTATTGATAGGCATTTGGATTTTTTCCATCTGTTGGTGGTTGTGAATAATGCTGCTATGAACATTTGTGTTCACATGTCTGTTTGTGTCACTGCTTTCAGCTCTTCTGGGTATATACCAAGTAGTGCTATTGCTGGGTCATAGGGCAGCTCGATATTTAGTTTCCTAAGGAACCGCCAAACTGTCTTCCATAGCAGCTGTACCATTATACATTCCCACCTGCAGTGCATAATTGTCCTAATTTCTCAAAATCCTCTCCAACATTTGTAGTTTCCTGTTTGTTTAATAGCAGCCATTCTTATAGGTGTGAGTAGGTATCTCATTGTAGTCTTGATCTGCATTTCCCTTATAGCTAATGAAAATGAGCATCTCTTCATGTGCTTTTGAGCCATCTGTATTTGCTCTTCAGAAAAGTGCCTATTCATATCTTTAGTCCATTTTATAATTGGGTTGTTTGTTCTGTTGTTGAGTTGTATGATTTCTTTATGTATACAGGATATTAAATCTTTGTCCAATGCATGATTTCCAAATATTTTCTTCCATTGAGTTGGCTGCCTCTTTAATTTTTTGACAAAGTCTTTTCAGGTGCACAGAAGCATTTGATTTTGAGGAGTTCCCATTTATCTATTTTTTTCTTTTGTTGTTTGTGCTTTGGGTGTAAAGTTTAGGAAGTTATCTCCTATTACTAGGTCTTGAAGAGTTTCCCTACATTTTCTTGTAGAAGGTTTATGGTGCTAGTTCTTGTATTTAGGTGTTTGATCCATTTTGAATTAATTTTTGTATGGGGTGTAAGGTAAGGGTCCTCTTTCATTCTTTTGGCTATTGATATCCAATTCTCCCATGACCATTTATTGAAAAGACTATTTGGTCCCAGTTCAGTGGATTGGAAGCCTTCTCAAAAACCAGTTGGCCATAGATTTGGTGGTCCATTTCTGCACTTTTAATTTGATTCCATTGGTCAATTCTTCTATCTTTGTGCCAGTACCATGCTGTTTTGACCATTATGGTTTTATAATAAGTTTTAAAATCAGGAAGTGTTAATCCTCCCATTTCGTTCTTCTTTTTAGGATGCTTTTAGCATCTTTCCCTTCCAAATGAATTTGGTAACTAACTTTTCCAAGTTGTCAAAGTAGGTTGTTGTAATTTGGATTGGTACCGCATTGAATCTGTAGATCAATTTGGGTAGAATTGACATCTTAACTATAGTTAACCTTTCTATCCACAAGCAGGGAATGTCTTTCCACCTATTTAAATCTCCTTTGATTTCTTTTAACTATGTTATGTAGTGTCCTGTGTACAAGTCCTTTACGTCCCTATTTAGTTTCATTCCTAAGTACTCGATTCTTTTAGTTGTTATTTTGAATGGAATTTGTTCCTTAATTGACTGTTCAGTTAGATCATTGCTTGTATATAGAAATGCTACTGATTTTTGCACATTAATTTTATATCCTGTCACCTTGCTGAATTTATTAGCTCAAGTAACCTTGTTGTAGATTTCTCAGGATTTTCTAAGTATAGTATCATGTCATCTGCCAATAATGAACATTTTACTTCTTCCTTTCCAATTTGGATGCCTTTTATTTCCTTCTCCTGCCTGATTGTTCTAGCTAGAACTTCTAGCACAATGTTGAATAATAGTGTTGACAGAGGGCATCCTTGTCTCATTCCTGATCTTAGGGGGGAATCTTTCAGTCTCTCTCTACTGAATACGATGTTGGCTATCAGTGTTTCATATATTCCCTTTGTCATATTTAGGAAGTTACCTTTGATTCCTATCTTTTGAGGTGCTTTTTTTTTTATCAGAAAAGGATGTTAAATTTTGTCAAATGCTTTTTCAGCATCAATTGAAATGATCATGTGATTTTTCCCTTTTGATTTGTTAATGTGCTGTGTTACATTAATTGATTTTCTTGTGTTGAAACATCCTTGCATTCCTGGTACAACCCCCACTTGGACATGGTGTATAATTCTTTTAATATGTTGTTGGGTTCGATTTGCTAAGATTTTGTTGAGAATTTTTGCATCTATGTTCATTAGGGAGATTGGCCTGCAGTTTTCCTTTCTTATAGCATCTTTACCCGGTTTTGGTATTAAAATGATATTAGTTTCATAAAATGAGTTGGGTAGTATTCCTTTTTTTCTCACTTTTTTTGGAAAAGTTTGAGCAGGATTGGTGTTAGTTTTTTCTGGAATGTTTGATAAAATTTCCCTGTCAAGCCATCTGGCCCTGGGCTTTTCTTTGTAGGAAGATTTTTGATGACTGATCTAATCTCTTTACTTGTGATTGGTTTGTTGAGATCTTCTGTTTCTTCCTAAGTCAGTGTAGGTTATTTGTGTGTTTCCAGGAATTTGTCCATTTCATCTAAGTTGTCAGATTGTTAGCATATAGCTGTTCACAGTATCCTCTTACGATTTCTTTTATTTCTTCAGGGTTTATGTTAATGCACCCCTTCTCATTTCTGATTTTGTTTGTTTGCATCCTTCCTTTTTTTCTTTGTCAGTCTTGCTAGCAGCCCATCAATTTTTTTTTCGGTTCCCAAAAATACTTTATTTATTAAACAATATATCCATAATCTGTAACATGATCCAAAAATACAGATATACATCTTTACATTATTTAATAAAAAGAGTTACAATGTTATCTTTCATTTACAAAAGAGACATAGATCATAATTCCGTGAAAATAAAATGTAACATTCATTTAAAGCTGCATTTGTCTGTTTGGATGAATGTAGTAAAGCTGAACACCACAAGCCATGTATCTATGAAGAAAGAAACTTCTAGGAACTCTCTGCTGAAGGAGAACATTTTTCTGAGATGTCACCTTGTTTTACAATTCCTCTCAGCATAGGTAATGAAGACCAGTCACTGCTCACTAAAAATTTAGAAGTCCTTCAAATCACTGCTGCCAATAGCACGCGTCCCTCCTCTCTTTCCCTGACACCCCGAAGACCCCAGACACACAGCACTGCACAGAGCAGTCCCTGCCAAAGGGCTGCCAGGGACAGCGGAGGCAGAGCGCGGGCTGAGGGAGTGCTGTGTCCGAGGGCAGCCGCCCACCCACCAGCTCCTTTGGCCCCTGCTGCTCTGGGCAGGCCACGTGATGCTGGGGCCGGTTGCTCCCAGGCTCATGTCCAGGGCCCCCAGGGCGTCCAGCCCCACCCGGTCGGAGGACAACCAGGAAACAGGCTTCAGCTCAGGGTCTGTGCCCCAGCCAGCAGCTCGACCTATGACACTCACAGATTTGGCGGGGCTCAGTTTAAGAAACTATTGTGGTTATGTAGCATGTTTTCTATAGGATAACTAGAGGGTTTTCTTCATATTGCTGACTCTGAGAGTGTAGCACTGAGAGCAAGGAAATTGTTTCTGCATTTCCCCTGTACAAAATATTTCTTCCCTTACAAGAAACCCCTACAGCCATTAAGACTCCAGTGCCCTGGGCTCAGATAAAGCTGCAAGAGTGAAAAACCCTCCGGGTGGAAACCAGACCTCTCCACTGGCTCTGTCAGGTGCCCCAGCAATCAACAGGACAAGTGGTTCATCAATTTTATTGATTTTCTCAAAGAACCAACTTTTGTTTTTTTTGATTCTTTCTATTGCTGTTTTGTTTTCCCATTCATTTAATTCTGCTTTAATCATTTTTTATTTCTCTTCTGCTATTAGATTTGGGGTTAGTTTGCTGTTCTTTCTCAAATTCCTTCCGGTAAGCAGTTAAATCCTCGATTTTTGCTCTTTCTTGTTTTTTGGTATAAGCATTCAGGGCAATAAATTTCCCTCTCAGCACAGCTTTGCCGCATCCCATAAATTCTGATACGCTGTATTCTCGTTTTCATTAATCTCCAGGTAGCTACTGATTTCTCTAGCAATATCTTCTTTGACTCACTGGTTGTTTAAGAGTGTGTTAATTAATCTCCATATATTTGTGAATGTTTTCATTCTTTGGTGGTTATTGAGATCCAGCTTCATCCTACTGTGATCAGAGAAAGTGCTTTGAATAATTTCATGGTTTTTAAAATGATAAAGACCTGTTTTTTTGCCCCAGCATATGATCTATCCTAAAAAATGTTCCATGAGCACTAGAGAAGAATGTATATCCTGGTGTTTTGGGGTGCAATGACCTATATATGTCTGGTAGGCTAATTCATTTATCAAGTTGTTTAACTTCTCTGTTTCCTTGTTGACCTTCTGTCTGGGTGTGCTATCTATAGAGGAGGGTGGTGTATTGAAGTCTCCTACTATTATTGTTTAAACATCTATCACTCCCTTCAGTTTTCCCAATGTCTGTCTCATGTACTTTGGAGCTCCTTGATTGTTATTTCTTCTTGGTAAATTGCCCCTTTTATTAATATGTAGTGTCCTTCTTTGTCTCTTATGATGTTTTTGTATTTAAGTCTGATATTAGCATAACTACTCCTGCTTTCTTTTGGTTACAACTTGCATGGAACATCTTCTTTCATCCTTTCACTTTCAATCTATTTGTATTCTTGTGTGTAAAATGAGTCTCTTGTAAGCAGTATATAGCTGGATTATATTTCTTAATCCATTCTGCCAATCTGTATCTTTTAATTGGTAAATTTAGTCTGTTAACATTCAAAGTTATTACTGAAAAGGTATTTCTTAAATCCACCATCTTATCTTTTGGCTTTTATTTATAAAGTTACTACTGATAATACAGGAATTTCCTCTGCCATTTTGTATTTGGCCTTTTTAATCCCTTACTTCTATTATAATCTATTTATATATTTGTTTACTTTTTGTGTGTTGTACCATATTGAGTGTCCTCTCACTTCTATCTGGATATATTTTTCATCTACTTTCCTTGTCATCATGGGGTTAAATTTTTTTTAACTTTTCTATTGTATAATATAACATATATTCAAAATAAAGAAAGAAAAAAGCACTCTTCAAGAAGTAGTTACACTGGGTGGCTGCCGTGGCTCAGCAGGCAGAGCTCCAACCTGCCATGCTGGAGGTCTGGGGTTCGATCCCTGGTGCCTCCTGCCCATATGCAAATTAAAAAAAAAAAAAAGTAGTTACAGGACAGATCCCAGAGTTTGTCATAGGCTACCAAACCATCATCTCAGGTTTTTCCTTCTAGCTGCTCCAGAGCATAGGAGGCTAGAAGGAATGAATATTTTTTTATCATCACAATCAACTTATATTTTGGGGGGAAAAATAATATATACAAAAAAGCAATAAATTTCAAAGCACAGCACAACAATTAGTTGTAGAACAGATTTCAGAGTTTGGTATGGGTTACAATTCCACAATTTTAGGTTTTTACTTCTAGCTGCTCTAAGATACTGGGCTAAAAGAAATATCAATTTAATGATTCAGTAATCATATTAGTTTGTTAAACCTTACGTTCTCTGTATAACTCCACCATCACCTTTCATAGGGTTAAAATTTAACATCCTAAATATATAGCAATCATATTTGCTTTGACACTGACTTAATTTCAATAGCATGCACATATAATTTTCCTTTACCCCTGTCTACCAACCATTTTTTTGAAATTGTTATCACTAGTATCTTTTTACCTTATATGTCCAAAATCCTAGATTTATCATATTTTTCTTTTGCACTTGCATTTTATCACCTGTAGGAAGTAAGAAGAGGGGTTATATATCAAAGAATACAATGCAATTATTGGCATTTATAATTACCCAAATGGTTACCTTTTACTGCAGGTCTTTATTTTTTTATGCCACTTTGAATCACTGTTAGGGTCTTTTCCTTTCAGTCTGAAGAACTCCCTTTAGCATTGCTTGTAGGGAAGGTCTAGTGGTGATGAACTCTCTCAGCTTTTGTTTATCTGAGAATGTTTTAATTTCTTTCTCTTTTTTTTAAAGAGAGTCTTGCTGAATTTAAAATGCTTGGCTGGCAGTTGTTTTCCTAATTTCTGATGAGAAATTAGCACTCAGTCTAACTGGGATTCTGGTGTATATAACATGTTGCTTTTCTCTTGCAGTTTCCAGAATTCTCTCCTTTTCCTTTGCATTTGATAAGTGCAACAGTTATTTCAGACAGTTCATGCCTGTTTAATAGTCATTTTGGTGGGAGGGCTGAGTCCTGGAGTTCCTCAATCTGCCATCTTCCCCTGAAGTCCAGCTTTGTAATATTGGACTGAAACTTTATCATTATAAAATATTCATCTTTATTTCTAGTAACAATTTTTTTCTCAGATCTATTTTGTCTGTTATTAGCATAGACACTCCTGCTCTCTTTTGGTTACCGTTTACATGGTATATATATTTTTCCATCCTGTTACTTTCAACTTATGTGTGCCTTTTAATCTAAAATTGTGTCTCTTGTAGTCAGCATATAGTTGGATCGTATATATTTTTAGCTCATTCTGCTGACGTCTGCCTTTTGGAGTTTTTAATCATTTACCTTTAGTACACTTACTGGGAAGTCAGGATTTACATCTGCTATTTGGCCATTTGTTTTCTCTGTATCTTACATCTTTTTGTTCCTCTGTTCCTCCATTACTGCCTTCTCTTGTATTGAATATACATTTTATAGTGTATTATTTTAGTTCCCTTGTCATTTCTTTTGTAATAAGAGTTTTCCTGGGGATTACAATCTTAAAAATTTAGTTTGGATTAATACTAACTTAGTTTTGACTATATACAAATTTTACCTTTACACATTCTAAGTCCCTCAACACAGTTTCATATTATTGCTTTATGCTGTTGTATTTTAAATCAGATGGGTGATAGAGGGCTACAGACAAAAATATGAAATTGTATATAAACAGCCAATTTTTCGGTTTTTTTCTTATAAGTTTTTTGGTCAGCTTCTTGTTTGTTCCAACTATTATCCCCACCTCAGACAGCTGTGATGTTAAACAATTTTCCATGTGAGTATCCGATTATTGCAGCACCATCTGTTGAATTTTTGTTTGTTTATTTTTTGTTTGTTTGTTTTGCTTGTTTGTTTTGTTTTAGGGGAAGTGCATGGACCAGGAATCGAATCCAGGTCTCCTGCATGGCAGGCAAGAATTCTACCACTGCACCACCCTTGCACTACTTCATTAGTTTTTGTTTTGTTTTGCTTTTTTTATTTTTATTTTTTGGCATAGGCAGGCACCGGGAATCGAACCTGGGTCTTCGGCATGGCAGGCAAGTATTCTGCCACCGAGCCACCATCGCACTGCCCCCCTTGTTAGTTTTAATATGACGTTTTTCTATTATCATTCAGCTAAAATAGTTTCTAATTTTTATTATTATGCCTTCCTTGATATTTAGGCCGTATAGAAACACATTTATTAGTTTCCAAATAATTGGGAATTTTCTAGCCATCCTTTTGGTATTTATTTCTAGCTTAATTTCACTGCAGTTATAGAACATACTGTGCACGATTTTGATTCTTTGACATTTATTGAGATTATGTTTTGCCGGTGGTTCAAAGCTTCTGTAGTGTACAGAGCTCTGAGTTTCTCACCCTGCCATCTTGACTAGGGTGGGTAGTTTTCAGAAGTTTTACTATCATATCCTTACATGTTGTTGTTTTTTAAAATCCTTTTTTCGTTTTTGCAAAATTTTTATCTATTGTCTCTTCTAATGCTACCTTTGACCCATACCATCTCTTCTCTCCTTATGCAACTACAATTGTTTAGAATTTTCATTATATCCTATATTTCTCTTATACATTTTTCTGTATTTTTCCATCCTTTGTTTGCATGCTTTGGACTGGATATTTTACTCTGTCCTTTATTTTATTTCACCAATTCTCTCTTTAACTGTTTTTACAGTTCTGTTAAAACCCATTAATATATTTCTTAATTCCAGCTATTTCACTTTTAAGTTCTTAATTTCTATTTCATTCTTTTTTGTTTTTCTGTTGTCTCCCAAAATTCTCTGCCTTGTTATTTAATTTCCTGAATATACCAACTACTAGTATTTAAAGTCCGTGCATGACAACACCAATAGCTGGATATTGTGTGGATCCATTACTATTGTAATGTTTTTTTTTCTCTCTTGAATTTTTAGTTAATTCTTGTCTTTTTGTTTGACTATTTACTTTTTATTAAATACTGGACATTCATATGAAAAAGTGTAAGATAATTTGAAGCTGTGGATGCTATTATCTTCCTAGTCAGAAGATTTACCTTTGCTTCTGGAAAGCAGTATGTTAGGACAGACCACTTAATCCAATCAATGACTGTACTGCTTAAAAGCTGTGTGTCAGTCCTTATGAAGGCCCAACTATTTCTACTTCAGTTTTATTTATGGAGCTTTTTATGATCCCAACTGAAAATTTGGGGTATTTACCAAAGACCCTCATCCTTCAATTCTTTTTTTTTTTTTGGCACAGGCAGGCTCAGGGAATTGAACACAGGTCTCTGGCATGACAGGCAAGAATTCTGCCACTGAGCCACTGTTGCACTGCCCTATCTTTCAATTTTTGTCCTTCCATGCCAATGAGACTACCCAGAGTTGATGTTTTGTCCACTTATGGCTTGTCAACCATTTTCAAGTCACACATCCTCAAGAAGAAAAGTGGAGGCAGGTATTAGGCATACCTCTTTTACTTCTCTTTTATTTGTAGCTCTGTCCTTCCAGTCACTGCTTTCCTGGTAGCACTCTTATTACACACACACACACACACACACACACACACACACACACACATTCCCCAGATTTCCTAGTTGTTTTCAAACAGAGGGTTGATCCTAAACATGCTAGTTTTCAGTTGACACAGTTTAATCTTCTGCAGATGCTCTCCAATTCTTCCATTTGCTTTTTAATTCCCAGCCCGGTATTCTGCAAATAGTGGGCATGTCCCAGCTGTTTTCACACTGATGGTCTTAGTCTGGAATCATGAAAAATTCTGAGAAATTTCTGAGCTCATGCTGGGCTTCTTGCCACATGGATTCTACCATGTCCACAGGGTTATATGTTTGGGAAATGTTGGGTGCAGAGAACAAATGAATTGATATCTTTGTGTCTCATGTCACTACCCCTGTACAGTTTTATTAAAGAGGGAAAAATACGGCTGAGTATCGGTAAGCACTAGTTTCAGCTATTCCAGGATGGATTAAGTAGTTGCCAAATAGGCCCCTGAGGCAACAATCTGCTAAATTCCCATATGAAAACCTATCATTAGAGATTCAACTTTTAATAACCACCAATGGGTCCAACTATTACAAAGTTTTCATGTTATCTATACTAGGAGAAATAGAAGCAATTTATATATACCAAAAAGGTGATTGGTTAAAAAAAAAATTAAGGTAAAAAAAATCATGGTATATCCATGTAATTCAGGGGTAATGAGGGCGAGTGATGGACCACGGGCCAAATTCAGACCTCAGCCTGTTTTTATACCACCCACGTGCTCAGAATGTTTTTCACATTTTCAAATGGTTGGAAAAACAAAAGAAAATAATAGCTCATGGCATATGAAAATTATATGAAATTCTTGTGTTATTGTTTATAAATAAAGTTGTATTGGAACAGCCAGGTTCATTCAATTTTGTATTGTCTGTGGTTGCTTTTGCACTATAGTGGCAGAATTGATTGGATATGGCAGGGACCATAAATAATTTGCAAAGCCGAAAATATTTTTATAGAAAAATTTGCCAACTCTTGATGTAATAGAATGTGGCACAACCATTTAAAATGATCCTATATACAAGTATCTAATGATAGGGAAAAATGTTTACGGTGGATTTCAAGTTAAAAATTTAGGCTTCAAAATATTACATCTTATTGCATTTTAAAGAAATAATATACATCTATATAGGCTTAGATAAAAGTAGTCCATAAGGACATACAATATATTAATGGGATTAGCAAGGGAAAATGAAATTACTGGTGTTTTTTTTTCCCCTTACATGTTCGTTTTTATAGACTTCTTTGGCATCCTCTGTATTTTCTAAAATTTCTCAGATAGACCATTTTGTAATATAAAATAAACAATAAAAGTTTTTTTCCTTAAATTCAACCAAAGTTCATTCATTTGGATTAGATCCCTCTTAACTCAATAACCCAACTCATTTTTCAGGCTGTAACCCCTCAGCAGAGCACTGGTTTATTAGATAGCTAGTTCTACCTTGGAAAAGTTGCACACTGTGACCCCCAGACAGCTGGACAAGGTAGGTGGGTTTTTAAAATGCAATATTATTGAGATATATTCACATAGCATATAATCAACCAAAGTTTACAACCAGTGGCTCACAGTATCATCATATAGCTGTGCATTCATCACCAAAATCGATTTTAGAACATTTCCACTACTCCAAAAAAATGAAAATAAAAATAAATTTTCACATGAGGGAGAACAGGTGAGTTTTGATAGGGAGAAGTGGAAAGGGAAAATCAAGACTGTGGGATTTGACTAGGAGGGGACTGAGGTTGGCTGTGGCAAGGTCTGGGCAGTTGGAAATCAGGATTAAGGGGTTGGGAAAGAGTAAAGTAGAAGGGGTGGGAGAAAGACTTCACAATTTTGTTGAGGGTAAGTCCTTATTAGTACACATCCAGAAATTTGTGGCACCTGGGGTTTGTATAATTTAGTGTGCCCTCTTCAGGAAAAATGACTACAAATACTTAGGGCAGCACAAAAGTATTTCTTAGAGGGAGAAAAGAAATCACTAAAATCACTGAATCCAGGAGCTCTGTGACCTGTTCTTGTGAGCGCTCTTTAGGCAATTGACCAGAAATACCTGTAAATGGCTCCTGATTACAACCTGGATACCCCTCCCTCTACCACCCCCAGCACCTACCAGCTTACACAGGAATTTTCATAGGTGGAAGGGCTTTGAAGTTGAAGCCCCGTTAACTTCGTGGTGTCTGTTTTTGGCAATCTCTTTTCAAGTCTTTCAACTTTCTCCTGGTTAATTCTTAGACTGTTAGGTGGTATAACTGTAGGACTGTGAGTTTTTAATAAACTCTGTAGGCTTATCTTCTTTGGGGGATGTCAAATATGGATTTCACATGTGAGGAAATTCTGGGTCAAAGAGTCACATTTATAGTCACCGATTTTTAGTTTGGATTTAGGTGAAATATGTAACTGATCATTCCAAGTTCTCAGAGTGGGTGTCAATGCATAATGTATTTCTCTAAGTGGTAAATTTCCAAGTAATATTGATATCATTTGTCTTTGTTTTTAATCTGAGAAATTCAACATTATTACCTAAGCCTCATATCACTTATGCAGAGAAGGTTCGGCAAACATTATCATTGTGACAGGTGGAAAAAACTGAAGCATGATGAGGTTAAGGAGATATATATATATATAAGGTTTGTACTGTGAAGCTAAGATTATCAGGGAAAGTCTAACCAATTGTTTCTTCCTCTCCCTTCCCTGTTGGATTGGCTGCTTAGGGGAGAAAGTGTGAGCATGGTTGTATAATCAGCTCCTTTCCTAGAACCTCAAAGGGGAAACATAACCTCCTCAGGAAGAATTGGAACTGGGTACTGGAAGGGAATCAAGACTCGCTCTTTCACTCTAGCCCTTTATCACCGAAGTCAAATTTTCTCTGTTTCTTCCACTCCCAGGAGAAAACATGGCTCCCAAACTCTCAGTCTTAGGCAGAGACTAGTTTGCTGAGTTTCTTGATCCCACAGAGTAGATTGTCCCAGAGATAGGTGTTCACTCCTGGGCTAATCCATACACAGAATCACATGGTACACGCATGACTGTCAGCACCCACCCTGGGGTGCAGGGGGAGTTCCAAGAGAAAAGGGAGAGAGGTATTGGGCGCTAGGCTTAGGTTAGGTGGGAATTTTATGAAAGCATTCAAGGTCTTCATTAAGGGTTGCCCTGGGGACATCAGTCCTCACTTTATTCAAAATAGCACAGCAGCCCTCCCTCACCTGTCCCCAGAAGACCTCCCTGTCCTCACACATCTTTCTGAGCATTCCCAAAGGCTGGGTGGCATCAGAGGGAGCGATGTCTTTAAGGTGCCTGGATGCCCTTCAAAAGAGGTGATCTTGTTCCCTCAAATTGCAGGGTGAAAGTGCCATCAGCAACAGTGGCCTGGGGGGCTGAGCAAGTTCCTTTGAAAAATTTTATAGCGAATACAGAATTTAATTTTTAATAAAAAATTTTCTAATAAATACTATGGGGGCACTGGGAATACACATAATGGATAAGATCTCATCCCTGGCATGTAGGAACTCACAGTCTGTTAGGGGTAAAATAGACGCATGTATAGAAAGTGGAAATACAGCATGGCAGGTGCGATATGGAAGGATACACAGGGAGGATGGGAAGGGGGCCACGGGATCACCAAAAAGAGGTGCCTGACCAGGATCAATGGAGGCTGGGCGATGAGTTGGAGAGAGGGAAGAGGGTAGTGGCAAACAGAGCCGTGCCCAGGAAGCAAAGACATCTAAGCTGAGTCTTGAAGGACTCATAGGGATTTGCTGAAACAGCAAGAAAATGAAAGATGAGAATGGCTGGAAGAGTAAGACAGAGTATGTAGATACTTACTCAACCAAATCAGGAAAAAAAATTAGGATCAAAGCCAGAGCTTCAAGAACCTTGAATGCTACATTTGGGCTTTAACTCTATTTTCTAATGTAACTTAAGAGAAAATACATTTGTCTCATCCAGTACATTTTGAAGTGGTAAGTAAAAATGGGCTTGATACTTTTGAAATGATATTGTTTGGCTGGTCTAATTTCATCCTATAAGATTTTATTTTTATTCGTTGATTTTTAAATAAGACTTCTCTGCTGTTTACTATACTCTCATATGCGACTAAATATATAGGATATGTGTTATAATATATAAAGTGGGATCTGACATTGGTTCTGCTTAACCGTATGATGAAGGAAGTTGCACTGGGGAAGTTCTCAACTGTTCTTCTCCCATTCTGTTTCAATGTCATGTCTCCTCACTTCATTTACTGCCCATTTGCAGATTAAAAATATATACACTTGCCCAAGTTATCTCTAGGAATGGAGTCTTTGTCTTTACCTGCCCCTTCTCCCACCTGCCCTCCAACTTCCTCCTCCTTCCTCTTACCCATAGGTAAATATGTTAATGGTATAATAATATACAATGATATATACACACATACTATTTTTACTAGTTTGATTTTATTGTGTAGTCTTCTCCACATCTTGCTTTCCCCACTTAGCAGCACTGCATGGAAATTCCTCCAACAAAGCAGGCAGAAATGCAGCTCATTTTTAAATGACAGCATCACACTCCACGGTATGCAATGACATCTATTCAACCACTTCCCCATGACTGGCTTTCACTGTTTTGAAGTTTTTGTTTCTACCGTACTGCAAAGAACATTCTTGTACACATGTGCCTGCAAGTTTTTCACCACTTAATTACTTCCAAAACATGCTCCAATTAACCTATTTTGGGAGAAAAAACAAAATGTGTTCTGATTTTTATGAAATTTTATTTAATCACCCTGAACAGATTGAGCTTTCATTATCTTTATTTGTATTCGATTTCTCATATTTTGGTATTTCTCAATATGTTCCTTTTATATTAAGGAAAGATACAGGAGCCCCAGCAGAGTGTTTTTAAAAGACAAAACTTTCAAGAAGCCTATGTATAATTCCGAATAAAAAGAAAATGTTTCCCCTTGCACCCAAAATTCTGAGCAGAGTTTTAATTTAAGACTTGCAAACTCAAAGGTTATGACCATGAAGTAAGAGTTATTTCTAATTATATACATGGTGTTTGAGATACCGTTGTCTCATATCTTTTAGAAAATTTTATAAATAGGTCAAAATAGCTCTTGTAAGTTTGTCTTCTTGCAATGGTCTCAAGAGTTGTAACTAAGATCAGTTTTTAGGAAAAAAGTCATCGTCGGGACTTGATGGTTATTGCTACAGAATTTCAGCTAGAGTCCAGGGTTAGAGCAAGCTGTTCAGGGCCGTCAAATGCTCCCACAGGCATCGGAAATAGTAACATCATTTTGGGAAGCAATTTGTCAAAAGGTTTGTGCTCTTTGACTTGCAATTCCAGTTTCAAAGTAGTTCAAAATTAAACAAATTTTTTTTTCACAAAAATTTTGTAATGGCTTTATTTATATGAGCTAGAAATTGAAAGCAGCATAAGCATCCAAAAATAGGAGAAAAGTTAAATAAATAATCATAGAAAGATTTGCAGGACTATTACATAGTGTTAGAAAGGAAAATTAGGAAGACTATGTTGCAATATTGACAACAGAATACACAGGCTATAAAGTTATGTGTGCAACTTGGCTGCAACTGTATTTAAAATACACATAGGAATCAAAGGCTAGTGGGAAATATACTCACATGCTAATGGTTCACTATGAAGTTGGGGGGAGAAAGGGGTTTTGGGCGATTAAAAATTCTATTTCTCAAACTTTCTATAATGTTTCTATACTTTTTGGAAAGAACCAGTTAGGCAAATGTGCTTCTGATGAAATTATAAAGACAGTCACATTTGTGAAAGTGTGGGAGTATATTGGATTCAAGTGACACAAATGAAGTAGCAATGCAGGTTT